>JAWWMA010000090.1:2343308-2370347 GCA_035041425.1 Mionectes olivaceus | reverse complement strand
GGGATGGAGTGGCATCGTGCTGCTCTGCTGGGCTGTGGCAGCTGCCCCGTCGAGCCGAGCCCTGCCGTGGTCCAGGGGCGGCCACATCAACACAGGGATGGTACAAGCCGGCACTGGCTGCAGTGCCCCTTTTTGTCCTGGTTGGTGAGAGGGTTGGTGCTCAGGAAACTGCGGGGACCCGGCTCAGTTCCTGATGCCTTGGAGCAAGCCCTGAGCTGCCGCCTCCCTCCTTGGCTCCAGCATCTCCAGCCTCCCGTTCCGGTTAAGCTGCAGCGTCGGTTTCTTCCCTGTGGGCTGGGGGCAGCTGAGAAGCTGCAGTGCTGTTCCCCGCGGATAGTTTGGAGAAATGGGTTGTTCTTGAAGGCAGCCGTGCCAAGCCCGGGGAGTGACGTTGCAGAACGGGGGCACTTGTGGACGGCGGCGCAGCTTTTGAGGTGTCTCCGCCGGTGGGGTCCGTGCAGGGGCTGTGGCTGCCGTTCCCCGGCCCGGGCAGGGCGCTGGCTCCGCCGTGGCGGGGGGACTCCCGTGCCCGGTGCGGTTCCGTCCCGCGGCACCAGGTGGTGTCACCGCCGCGACCCGACGGGTCTCGGTCAGAGCCGCATCCCCAGCGCGGGGCCGGCTCCGGTCCCGTGTCCGGCTGTTCGGGGGTGCTCGGGGCTCGCCCGGGCTCCTCGCTCCGCCGTGCCTCGACACCTCGCGGCCCGGGAGCCGCAGCGAGACGAGTTCCCGGAGCAGAGGGCAAGAAGTGCCGGTCCTTATTCCCTGTTCCCTCCGCCCAGGGCATCGGCCTCGCAGGCGGGGGCTGCTGGCCCTGTCCCGGGGTGTCGCTCCGGGGTCTCTCCATCCCTCGGCCTGCCCTGGGGGTGCCTTCTGCCCACCGGCTCGGTGCAGGGGGCTCAGCGCTGGAGCGGTGGGCACCTGGGGCTGTGAGAGGGCAGAGCACCCGTGCCTAGCGCGGAGATGGTGTCCATCCCTGCCCCGGGGTTGGACAAAGCCCCGCGGAGGGAACGCCCGGCCCCGCACCGGAGGCTGCGCTGCCGCGGGTCCGGGGCCGTCGGGGCGCAAGGCGGACGACCCGTCCCGGTAGCCGGTCCCGTCGGCAACGGCTGTGCCGGCGGGGGGAGCTGCGGAGCCGCCCGGCTCCCGGCCCGGCCCCGCCGCCCGCCCCCGGCCCGCCCCGGCCCGCCCTCGCCGCGGCGGCGGGTGCCACTGTGCCGCCGGTGGCCTCGGCGGCGGCAGCGGCGGCAGGATGCGGGCGGGCCGCGGAGCGGCGAGCGGGGACGTGGCGGCCGAGGAGGAGGCGGCCGATGCGGCGAAGCGCGGCGGGGCGGCGGCGACCGGACGGGCGCGGGGCCGCGGCGGGAAAGGGTCCCCGAACGGCGAGTGCCGGCGGGGGGAACCGCCTCGCAGCCCCGGCTCGGAGCCGCCTCGCGAACCCAAGGTCTCCTTCTCCTGCGGCGGCGGCGGCGGCGCGTCCCCCGGCGGGGCCAAGGCGGCCGAGGAGGGCGCGGGCGAGGATGCGGGAGAGGAGGCCCGCGGGAGCCAGGCCAGCTTCATGCAGCGGCAGTTCGGGGCGATGCTCCAGCCCGGCGTCAACAAGTTCTCGCTGCGGATGTTCGGCTCGCAGAAGGCGGTGGAGAGGGAGCAGGAGCGCGTCAAGTCGGCGGGGGCCTGGATCATCCATCCCTACAGCGACTTCAGGTGCGGCGGTACCCGCGGGGCTCGGCCGCATCCCGCATCCAGCATCCCGCGGGGCCGGGCGTCGGGCCGGGCCGGGGAGCGGGGCCGCCAGTGCGACCGGGCCGAGGGCACCTTGAGCCGCCGCCGGGCGCGGGAGGGGCCGAGCCAGGCATCCCCCTTTCGAACGCAGCCGAGCCAGGCGTTCTCCTCCCCAGCGCAGCAGCCGCCGCCCCGGGGATGCCGGGAGCCCGCTCAGTGCCCGGCAAGGGCGTCCCCTCGTCCTTCCCGGAGTCTAGGCAGGCTCGGCCCCCATGAGCCACACCGGCCCTTGGCTCTGCCTCTGGAGCGCCCTGGGGTTTGGGGTCCCCCTCCCCGGGGAAGTGCCAGTGCTGTGGGGGGGGGACGTGCTGTGCCACTGCCAGGCAGAGCATTGTGATGGCTCCCCTCCTCCATGGAGGCCTGATCCTGGGGTTCAGACAGTTTGAGGGAGATTCTTCCCACTTCTGATAGAACTTGAGTCTCCACGATCCAGCCCGTGTGTCTTCCAGGCAAGGAATGGCAAACCCAGGAAAAAAGCTCTGCAGCTCCATCTTTTTCCTGGTCCATGAGCCCTGGGGAGCTCTGGAGTGGCAAATGTTTCCTGAGTTGTGTGAAAGCTGCCAGGAGGGAGGGATGGCTGGCTGCACTCTGGGGTAGGCAGCATTGCACCTTGCAGGGATGGAGGGGAGCCGAGACCCTGCTGGCATTGCTGGTGAGCTCACACTGGGGCTCCCTGGTCCAGCGACCTCAAAGGGGCTGGGGGAGCCTTTTTGCAGAGGCTGGTGGGGCTGAGGGGTTCAGCTCTGAGTCATTTTGACTCTACTGGTGCACGGTTTGGCTCAGGGGAGGGTTCGCTGGGTGCCTGGGTGGGGGATGTCCCTGAGCCAGACCTCAGATTCTGTTCACTGCTGACACTGATGAGTCTCCACAGCTCAGGGCTCCCTGAGGCAGGTGGAGGTGGCCATGGGCTCTGGGCAGGGACCAGCACTTGCATCTCATGCTCCCACCTTCCTCCACTGCCCTGGGCTGATCTGACATATTCCAGAGGAGCAGTGGAGGCCCCTTGGGGCTGTCTCCTTGCACAGGGTCCTGTGCCCTTCCACACTGGGCCTTACCCAGTGGAACCCCTGCTTGTCTCACTGGCTGGGCATCGAGTCCTGCTGCAGGGCCAGGCTGAGTGGTGGCCACATCGCCTGGTCACTGCTGGTCCTGCGGTGGAGGGATCTCCACTGGCCCTGCTGTGACAGAGCAGAGGTGGTGGTGGCCGGTGGATCCTGGAGGGACTTGGCCCCTCTGCACTGCCCATGCTCCTCCTCACCCTCAGCAGCTGTGGGTGGTTGAGGGGTCTGGGAGCAGAGTGACCCCCATGCCTGCACTGGCCAAAGCCTGCCCTGCTCCCCTGACCAGGCAGAGCCCACGGTGCTCCCGAGAGCAGGGTCTCCCTGCACTGAGCCTGCAGTGGGCTCGAGGCCTCAGAGGCTTCTCCAGGGTACAGCAGCGTTGCTCCCTCAGCTGGTACTTGCAGTGAGCAGGCGGGTGCCAGGGTGACCTTGGAGAGTCACCCTGGCTGTCCTGCCCAGCGCGGGCTCCATCCTCCTAAAGCCGCTATCAAGACTTGAAACCCATTGGGGCAGAGCAGCTGCCCGTGTTTTGATACTGGAAGTGGCGTAGGAGAGTTCCCTGCCCAGTGGGGAGGAGCTGCAGGCAGAGCCACGGCATCCTCCAGCTCCACAACCGTGCTCAGGAACAGGATCAGCCCACGTGGGGCTGAGTCTGGGCGCGAGAAACCTGCTCTTCCTGTGCACTGGGGACGTGTCCATCCATCCCACATTGTCCTGTCTTAAAATAATCAAAAAGCATTTATCCAGTAACGATAATGGAGAGTGACCTGGTCGTGTTTGCCCTGCAAAACCCATTACCCATCTGCATCTGTGACATCATTTCATAATCATCGCCATTTAGTGATCCTGACTTCTCCCAGCAGTGGCACTGCCATTGTTCGCCCACAATTCAGGACAGATTTGCTCCAGGAAGCGAGGTTGCTATTTACATAAATATTGAATGACGAGGAAGCAGCCAGGGCGGCTGGTGAGATCCTAAGCTGCAAATCTGATAAAAGAGACCTTGTAAGTGTGTGCTGGAGCAGGGCCACCTCCTTTTGGATGCTGGGCACTGGTCGTTGGTGGCTTTGCTGGTTCTGGTCTCTGTTTTGGGAGGAACAGCCCAGCCAGTGGCAGCTCCTTCATCGCTTCTGTTGTGGTTTCTGCACCAGCCCCGAGGAGTTGTTCTGGGAGCTGTGGGAGCTGTGCACAGCCAGTGATTCGGGGATGGTGGCAGTGCCCATCACCCTGTGACTGCTGAGCAGCCGTCCAGGGGCTACACTGGCATCCCCCAGTGCCAGCCTGGCACCCACAGCCTTCCATGGCACTGGGCTGGGACTGGGGCTGGGGCTGAGCAGGGGGTTATCGCTGCTGGTGAATTTCTGTTGCAAGGGCTGGTCCCACAACTGAATTGGGGGCAGAGATGCTTCCAGGTCACATGTCCCTGGTGCTGCTTGGCCAGAGCCTTCCTCACCCAGGGTTGGATGGTTTCAGGGGCTTTGCCTCTGCCTGAATGGTGCCACTGTGTGGGCTACTGAGCAGAGGGACGGGGCTTGCCAGCTGCTGTTGCCCCTGACGGATGTGCCAGCGCTGCCACCGGTCCTGATGTTCCCATTAGCTCTGGTCAGGGTGTTGGGGAGCTGGGCCCTCCTTCTGCAGCATCAGTGTGGGGCAGTTGGACCTGGGAGTGCTGAAAGACATCGCTCGGTCACTGGGGAGGAAAGGCTGGGACTGGCTGGGGGGATTGTGAAGGTTTGGGTCCTTGAGCAGTTTGCAAAGCCTTTGCCCCCCTCCCCAGGAATACCCAGGGTAAAAGGCTTTTCCAAGGGAAGGGCACCAATCATTCATCACAGCTGACTCTACTAGGATCTGGGGGTGTGGATGATGTGTTGGACAACACTGCTCACTTAGCTCGGGCACACTTATGCCACTGGCTTTGTAACCCACTTCCCACAGCAACCTCGTTTTTAGGATATGAGTATTTAGTGTGAGTTTGCAAAGGGCCAATCCTATGCTGATTGATCCCGCCCCGATGCTGTGCTGCTCCTGCCCCCCAGGCAGCCTTGTTGTTTGCAGCTGGGCCTCGTCAGGGCCGAAGGGTGGAGACCTCTGGGGATGCTCCTGCAGAGGCGGGTTTGGGGAGCTCCGCACTGCTGGGCAGGCTGGTGCACAGGCAGCTCAGTGTCCCCCCATGGGATCAGCGTACAGGGGTGTGGTGGATCATCCCAGCAGCCCCTGGAGCTCTGTGTGCTGCTGATGGAGTTCAGCAGGGACCACCCTGGCATACCGTGGCTGTGCCCCCCTGTCTGGCTTGGCCATGTATCCTGCCCAGGACCTCAGGGCAACACCACTGTGCCGGGCATTAGGTGGGTGACAGAGCAGAAAGGCAGCAGCCCCCGCTTGCAGGGGCTTTGGGCACCTCCTGTCATCATCACTGTCATACAACTGGGTCAGAAGCAAGGGAGGGATGTCAAGAATCCTGATTAATTTGTTTTCAGATATTTTTAGTAGCCTGGATTGGATCTTTTTTTCCATGCACACGAACCTTCCAAGGAAGAAAGCGTTGGCATCGCACCCTGATCCCCGGGGCGATTGCACAGGGTCAGTTGTGTGCGGTGGGGGAATCAGGAGCTGTTTATCTTTCTCTGCAGGCTGGATTCTGCCCTGGCTCAGCCAGATTGCAAAGGAATTGGAGCCAGAGGAGAGTTTTGCCCAGCTGGCGAGGTTATTTAATCTTTGTTCTTCGCAGCTTTGCGTGGCTAATGCCCCCGTGGGACCTGCACAGCAGGGCCAGTCTGAGTGGGAGCTGCCAGGGGGTTTGGAGACAGATCCAGCCCCACAGCAATGCTGCTGACTCTGGCATCTCTGGCAGTTCGTGCTGTACGTGGGAGCCTGGGGGTCTGGCTGGGCCCACCATGGCCATGGCCTGGCTGCCTGTTTGGTGCCAGCTCGGTGTAGGGGTGCAGGGGGGGATGCAGTTCCTTTGCTGAGGGTGCCCTGGGGACCGCCCTGGTGTGAAGTCATCATTTTGCAGCAGTGACATCACTCACAGTTGCCACAGCAACACCTCACATGGGGAAGGTGTCATTGGAGAAAGGTCAGGAGCTGGGATGCTCGGCTCCTTCTGGTCCTGCGCTAGTCTGCGCATTAGGGGGGACCCGGCCCATCACCCCTTTCTGTGTGTGTGGGAGCATCTCCCCCTCGTCCCCCACCCCAGGGCACTGCGTGCACGGCATGGCCGTGGCACCCCCTGCCCCTGATCCCGCAGCTCTCAGGGACCCCTGCCCAGCGTGGGCTGAGCATACGTGTGTGGGTGAGGGTCCTGAGTGCCCCTGCACATGCACTGAGGAGCATCCCTGACGCTCCAGAGCACGGAGGGCTGAGGTGGCCTCCACACCATCCTGCCACGAAAGAGCTGCTGTGACCTTGCAGATGCTCAGAAAGGTCGTCGGTGGCCCAGGAGAAGGGGACGAGGAGAACGGGAAGAGGAACGGGGTGAGGCAGGAGGGGCAGAGGAGCCGCGCAGCCCAGGCAGGGGCGGGGGCAGAGGCGGCCGCCCACCCACCCACCCACCCAGCGACCCACCCACCCACCCAGCGACCCACCCACCGCCCCCGCGTCTGGCCGGGGCTGCGGGCGCTGCCGCCGCCAACTGCAGCCCTACGTGCTCCTCTGCACCGCAACCGCGCTGCGGGCACGGACGGGCAGCCCCACCCTGGGAACCCCCAAACCGGGACCCCCAGCCTGGCCCTGGCTGTCCCTGGGGACTGACCACTGTCCCTGGGTCCCTCCTCCGGGAGCAGGAAAGGGGGAACTGCTCGCACCGGTCTCCCGTCCTGCCTTCACCTGCGACCTAGAGTGATGCCGGTGGTCTGGGGGTGGCCCTCAGCCCACGGGCTTCCCCGGGGCATCTCGGCCAGGGGGTGTCCCTCTCCAGTGTTTGGCGTCATCATTCTCCCCTCCTCCCAAACCTGCTACCTCTGGCAGACCAGCCCAGCAGGAGCCTCCAGCCTCATCCTGCACCCCCCTCCACACCACGCTGCTTCAGTCAGGGCTATGCTGGCTGCAAGCTCAGCCCGGGAGGACTCCGGAGAGGGGGGAGCGAGATGCAGTCTCTGGGGAGAGGGAGGTTTCTGTGGCTGAGGTGGCATCACAGTGACCCCAGTACCGTGGGTCTCGGCAGGCAGAGCACTGTGGTCGGGTCCCCTCGTCATGGGAAGCAGCTGTGGGGCACTGGTGACACCTGCCCCCCATTTCTCACTCCTCAGGTTCTACTGGGACTTCACGATGCTGCTCTTCATGGTGGGCAACCTGATCATCATTCCTGTGGGCATCACCTTCTTCAAGGAGGAGACCACAGCGCCCTGGATTGTGTTCAATGTGGTCTCTGACACGTTCTTCCTGATGGACCTGGTGCTGAACTTCCGGACAGGGATTGTCATTGAGGACAACACAGAAATCATCCTGGACCCCGAAAGGATCAAGAAGAAGTACCTCAAGACCTGGTTTGTGGTGGACTTTATCTCCTCCATCCCTGTGGACTACGTTTTCCTCATTGTGGAGAAGGGCATAGACTCAGAGGTCTACAAGACAGCCCGTGCCCTCCGCATCGTCCGCTTCACCAAGATCCTCAGCCTCCTGCGCCTCCTGCGCCTCTCCCGGCTCATCCGCTACATCCACCAGTGGGAGGAGGTGAGGACCTGCTGTGGGACTTGCTGGCAGCACCTGGGTGGCTGGAGGGAGTGGGAGCTGGAAGGGCCCCTGCAAGTGTAGCAGTGCTGGGGCTGCCTAAAGGACTGACAGGGTGGAGAGGAGCTGCAGGGCTGTGTGTGGGGCTACTGGGTGGCTGTGACCCTTCCTGGAGGGTTTGGGGCATCCCTGGGCCGTGATACCTCACCTACCACTGGTGGCTGGCACACCATCCCCTGCTCCACCAGCAGCAGGACTCTGTCACCCTGCTCAGCTCAGTGCTCCTTGCACTGCTCCCCTCTGGCTCCCTGCCCCTCCAGAAGCTTGGGGAGCACCAGGGAGGGTGGTAGGACCCCTGCCCTTGGGGTGCCCGGTGCAGGAGGCAGGGTGCACTCTGGGCTGCGTGGGCTGTGAGGGGACATGTGTGACAGTCTGGAGGTGACATGTGTGGCTTTGCTGCGTGGCTCTGGCCCTGACTCTGCTCTCAGGGCTCTGGAGGCTGCCCCACTCCCTCCTCAGTGCCCTGAGTATTCGTCTCTCCCTGAGCATCTGCTGGTGCTGGCTGATGCTCACCAAGGCTCGTGGCCGTTACCTCTCCCTGGGTGGTGGCACGGTGGCATCCCACCAGCATCAACAGGCAGGTGGAGCTCGGCAGCCTCAGGGCTGGAGCTGGGCCAGCCATGGGAGCCTCTTCCAGCCGAGGCCACGCGGGTCAGTGCCCTGAGTGGGGCTGGGCAGCGAGGGAGGGTCCCCACACTCACCTGCTGCCATCCCACCCACCCAGATCTTCCACATGACCTACGACCTGGCCAGTGCAGTGATGAGGATCATCAACCTCATTGGCATGATGCTGCTGCTCTGCCACTGGGACGGCTGCCTCCAGTTCCTGGTGCCCATGCTGCAGGATTTCCCCCAGAACTGCTGGGTCTCCATCAATGGGATGGTGGTGAGTCTAATACGACCCTGCCTGATCCCCTGAACCCCCACCCATCCCCATGTCACCCCATGTCATTGGGCTGCCATGCACTGACCCCAGGAGGTGCCGTCCCCCTCGCTGGCTGGGGCTGCAGAGCCCCAGAGTTCACAGGGCACCCCACAGTGTGCAAAGTGCCCGGTGTCAGGTGCTGACGTTGCTCTGGTGAGGTCTCACAGGACCTGGAGCAGCGGATCGATCGAGGAATATGCTGACATGGGGCTCTTGGCCCCATCCCTTGCCTCCTTCTCCCACTCATTAGCCACAAAGCTGCTATTAATAAATAATGTGTCCTGTTTCTAATTGCTCCCTCTCAGCCCCGCAGCCTCCCGCAAATGGCTCTTCTCCCTCTGTCTGTCTCATCCCGTTCCGTTCAGTTTCCATCTCTGCTCCATTCCCTCCCACCTGGCTTCTTCCTCTTCTTCCCCCACCTTCTTCCCTGGCTGCTTCTCCAGGGAAGTTTGGAGAGTGGAAAATTCGAAAATTTGCTTTTCAACAAATGCCTGTTGCTGAGGGTTGCTGAGAGATGCAGGCAGAGAACCAGGGCTGTGACCTGGTGTGGGCCAGGGCACTGTGCCCGTAGGTGCTGCTCACACGCACAGACACGGACACACAGACACGGACACAGACACAGACACACACATGGACACACGGACACATAGACATACACACACGGACACACACGGACACACACGGACACACACGGACACACACGGACACATGGACACACGGACGCACAGACACACACACACATGGACACACAGACACACACACACATGGACACACAGACACACACACACACGGACACACAGACACACACACACAGACACACACACACACACACGGACACACGGACACACACACGGACACACAGACACACACACAGACACACACATGGACACACAGACACACACACAGACACACACACAGACACACACATGGACACACGGACACACACACGGACACACACACGGACACACACACAGACACACGCGCAGCTGAGCGACAGCACAGGCTGAGCCGCTGTCCCTGTCACTGCAGAACGACTCCTGGAGTGAGCTGTACTCCTTCGCCCTCTTCAAGTCCATGAGCCACATGCTGTGCATCGGCTACGGGAAGCAGGCGCCCGAGAGCATGACGGACATCTGGCTGACCATGCTGAGCATGATTGTGGGGGCCACTTGCTATGCCATGTTCATCGGCCACGCCACTGCCCTCATCCAGTCGCTGGACTCCTCCCGGCGCCAGTACCAGGAGAAGGTAGGACTGGGCTGAACGGGGCCCACGGCTGCTGTCCTGAGCCCAGCTGGTGTGTCCCCTCCTGGAGACTCAGCCAGGTGGGGTGAGAGTTCCTGGTTGGGAGCAGAAATGGGGAGATGGAGCGAGACTGGCCCCATGAAGTGGGACTGTGAGTGGGGGTCCCAGCTAACACCACCTCTTCCCACAGTACAAGCAGGTGGAGCAGTACATGTCCTTCCACAAGCTGCCCGCCGACTTCCGCCAGAAGATTCATGACTACTACGAGCATCGCTACCAGGGCAAGATGTTTGACGAGGACAGCATCCTGGGGGAACTCAATGAGCCCCTGCGTGAGGTGAGGGCTGGAGAGCTGGGTGTGGGGGGTTGCTCCCCCAAAGAGAAGGACCCCCTGCTCCCTACTGTGGGCCAGGGAGTGGTGTGGGTCCCACTGGCTCCTGCTGTTCGACCCACACGCCTGAGGTTGAACCCCTGCTGCAGATCTGCAGCTCTGAGTATGTGTCCATGCAAAGATCTGTGTGCAGGGGGGTCCGTGAGCCTGCTGGGGGTGGGGAGCACGTCCCTGCAGAAGCAGGTCCCGGCCTCCCGTGCTCATTTGCTTCCCCACAGGAAATTGTCAACTTCAACTGCCGCAAGCTGGTGGCCTCGATGCCGCTGTTCGCCAACGCAGACCCCAACTTTGTCACGGCGATGCTCACCAAGCTGAAGTTCGAGGTGTTCCAGCCGGGTGACTACATTATCCGTGAGGGCACCATCGGCAAGAAGATGTACTTCATCCAGCACGGGGTGGTCAGCATCCTCACCAAGGGCAACAAGGAGATGAAACTCTCTGATGGCTCCTACTTCGGAGGTGAGAACCTGCAGGACTGAGCCCGGGTACCCTCTTGGGGTCTGTGAGAGGCACTGGGGCACCTGCCCTGACCTGGGGCACCCCCCATGTGGTGGTTTTCACACCTTACTCCTGGCTTGGGCCCGTTTTGTTCTCACTAGCAGTGTTCTGACCTTGACCCTGGCGTTTTCCATGCAGAGATCTGTCTGCTGACCCGTGGCCGTCGCACAGCCAGTGTCCGTGCAGACACCTACTGCCGCCTCTACTCGCTCTCAGTGGACAACTTCAACGAGGTGCTGGAGGAATACCCCATGATGAGACGGGCCTTTGAGACCGTGGCCATTGACCGCCTTGACCGCATTGGTAGGGCATGGTGGGGTCTGGAGGGGGAAAGGGGTGTCCCAGTAAAGGGACCAGACACAGCTTGCATGGGAACCCAGTGCAGTCCCAGTATGGGGTCTCATGGTGCTCTCTCTCCTGGCCCCCTCCCTGCAGGGAAGAAGAACTCGATCCTGCTCCACAAAGTGCAGCACGACCTCAACTCAGGTGTCTTCAACAATCAGGAAAACGAGATCATCCAGGAGATCGTCAAGTACGACCGGGAGATGGTGCAGCAGGCGGAGCTGCAGCAGCACACGGCAATGTACAGCCCCGTGCAGCCCCAGGTCACCTCTGCCATCGCCACCCTCCAGCAAGCCGTCGCCATGAGCTTCTGCCCGCAGATGGCCAGCCCGCTGGTGGGCTCCATGGCGCTGGGCTCACCCCGCATGATGCGCCGTTTGCAGTACGCCCAGGCCGTGCCCAGCCCCTTCGCCGTCTCCCCTGTCCTGCTGCAGCAGAGCCCCCCACCGCAGCCTCAGCCCCCGACGCCCCACGCCAACCCCTCGCCCTCGCAGGACCCGGCGCAGCCCACGGCCCTGCCCGCCTCCACCAGCGCCTTTGCCGCGGCCAGCCCGCCGACCCAAAGCCCGCTGGCCAGCCGGACGTTCGCCTATGGAGGTGCCCCGGGGCCACTGGGCTCCCAGCTGTCCCTCAGCCAGCAGCCAGTGCCCGGCTCGCCCCAGCGCCTGGCTGCCCACAAGAGCACACAGGCGCTGCACACCAGCAGCCTCAGCCAGGATTCGCGGCCCCTCTCGGCCTCGCAGCCCTCCCTGCCCCACGGGCTGGTGGCCGGCAGCACCCAAAGCCCTCCGGCCTCTGCTCGCGAGTCCTGCACCTCCATCAGCGGGGGTCCGGCCACTGCCTCACCGGGCCCCGGGCCCCCAGCGGGGCTGCGGGGCCAGGCACCCTCGAGGGGGGCTCCAGCCCACCCGGCACCCACGGGCCCGGGGCTCACCCCACCGCCCGCCCTGCCGCAGGACTCGGCGGCGGCCCGCAAGGATTCAGCGGCCAGCACGCCCGACACGGACCCAGCCAAGTCCAGGCTGTCTTCCAACTTGTGACCTCCGCGCCAGGCACAGGGACACGCGTGCCGGAGGGGCTGCGCAGGGAGTCCCGTCTCGCCTCGTGTCCGCCCTGTGCCGTGGGGTGAGGGCCACGGCCACCCCACTGGCTGCCACCCCCCGCTGCGGTGCCAGCCCCCTCCCCGGCCCCCTCCTGCCACCCGCTGCGGAGCGGGGCAGCAGCCGAGGGTGGGCACGGGGCTGCTGCGCCCCGTCACGCCGCGGGGTCACCGGGCTGAGCCCCCGGCTGCGTCAGCTCCGACCAAAGTCTGGCCCTGTCTCCCGCTCCCCGCAGCGAAGCCCCGCTGCCCCCCCGGCCTCCCTGGCTGCCCATAGAAGCCACAGCTGCATCCTCGCCATGACCAACTCTGTGTATGATATCTATGACCTGAACACATCCCTGTGTGACCCACAGGACACCCAGGGCTGTTGGCACAGCTCTGGAGCCACGCGTGTCCCTGCGCCCCTCCCACAGACCCAAGGCGAGGGGTGATGGTCCAGGACTGGAGGTAAGTTCCAGGGGGTCTGAGGGATGGTCGCCCTGAGGCTTGTAAGCACCCACACACTGTCCCCCGCCCTGGGGCTGGGCATGAATGCGGCCCCATGTCCTTGTAGGCAGTGCTAGGATGGAGGCAGATGCTGGACTCCAACTCTGGAGTCCTGGGGCTGGGGAAGGCACCTACTGCGTGTACCAGCTCTGTGTGTGTCTGTGTGTGTGTCTGTGTGTGTGTGTCTGTCTGTGTGTGCAGGAGTGTGTGCAGGTGTGTGTGTGTGTGTGTGCCTCGCTGCCCCGCACTCTGGAGCCTTCCACATTGAATGTACAGCGAGTGTGGGGCCCGTGCCAGCCCAGCACCCCGTGGCTGAGCAGTCAGAGGGACAGGGCCCCGCTCCAAGCGTCCACCTTCCCACCCAGCCCATCCTGTGCAATAAACGTCAGCAGCTGACAGAGCTACGCATGACTCCGGCTCTGTTTCTTCGCCACTGTCCCTCCCCGCCGCGGCTCCGGCTGCTCCCGCTCCTTGGCCCTGGCCCTGGGAGCCCGAGCACCGGGCACAGCCCCAGCGTGGGCTGCGGGATGCAGCTTTGTCCTTTGAAGAGCTGACTCCCTGCCAGAAAAGCGACAAGGTGAAAAGTCTCCTCCCCGCAGCTTTCCCCTTGCTCCGGCAGCAGCCAGGAAGAGGCTGGGAGCAGGCTGGGAGCAGATTGCAGGTACAGGGCACAGCCAAGAACTGGACCAAACAGCTGCAGCTGCAAGGTGCCAACCAGCTCCAACACCACCCCAGTGGAGACGAGGGCTGGAAGGTCACAGTCTGGGGAGACGGAGGCTCCTGGCTGGAAAAGCTGCAGTTGGACCCTGTGAAAGCCCCACTCCCTGTGCAGCTACACCCTGGAAGGTGAGGTGAGAGCCCAAGAACCCTGCAGCCTTCAAGCAAAGATATCAAGGAGCACACAGGTCCCATCCTGTACTTCAAAAAACATTATTTACAGTATTGTACATGTTGACCCCTGAATTAGTGGTTTTCCCTGTTCCAGCCCCAGTGAGCAGCAGCAAAATCCCACTCTGGAAATGGGAGTCAGGAGCTACAGAGAGGGGACAGTGCCCAGAATCAGAGCAGCACCCACCCCATAGCTGAGAGCAGGGCCAGGGCTCCTGCTGAGTCCAGAGTGGCTGCCTGTCCCTCCAGGTCCGAGCTCCACTGGTGGAGAGGGACAGTGCCCCAGGACAGGCAAAGGCTCACAGTGAAGGTGAGGTTTGAGGGGAGCCAGCCCCGCCTATTGTTGCCCCTTTGGCCCCACCCCAGCTGGGTGCCCTCTCCAGGTGCTGGGACACAGGTAGGGGTGGCAAACAGCACAGAGCTTGGCCCCCACCTGCTGCTCCTGCAGAGTCCCAGCTTGGCCCAGCACCTCGGTGTGGGGCAGGTCTCTTGCTGGGCTGGCAGCTGCACCCCCTTCCCCGTGAGATGGGGGACAGAAGAGCTTCTCAGGCCAGTGCCCACTGCAGCCACGTGTCCAGAGGTAGCCCAGGGCTCTGCAGGCAGCCACGGCTCAGCTGAAGAAATAGGTGGAATCCATTACCTCCTTCAGGTTGAATTCACCTGTGGGGAGTGGGGAAAAGGAGAGGTCAGAAAGCAGGGTAGGGATGGGCAAGGGGGAGAGAAGCAGCCTCGGGGTGTGAACGATCCCAGCCCCTGGACTGTGCTGCCCATGGAGCACTGGAGTGCTCTGCACAGAGGTCAGGCAGAGCCAGATGGCCTGGCAGACACAGGGCTGAGGGATTAGAAGGAGTTAAACTAATTGCCTTAATCCCATTGCATGTATATCATCTAGATCTTGGCAATTACTATGCTGAGTCCCTCAGTCCCATCTCCCCAGCAAATGCTCACGGTTGGAAACAGATGGGAGCAGAACAAGAGCAGGATGGGATGAGCTGGGTCAGCCTAGGGGAAATTCCCAGGGGCTCAGTGGCAGGGATGCTTACAGGGATGCTACAGGGGAATGTGTCCAGGCTCTGTCCTACGGCTCTGCAGCCCAGCACAGGAAGGGAAACCTGATCCTAGGGGACAGCTCTGGCTTTTTGTCTTTTGGGGGCCACCCCATCTCACTTCCCTTGTCTCCAAACCACTCCTCAGCTCTGCAGTTCCTATCGATGCTCCTACCTGTCCTGGGGACATTTGACAGCTGCTCCATCAATTTCTTCTGCCAAGTGGCTATGGTCTCTGCGTTGGGGCTGAATGAACCAGAAGGAAGCAAATCAACACAGGAGCTCTGGGAGAAGGCACACCCTCCTCTGCTCCCCAGTGCAGCCCCTGACAACAGGATTCAGCTGTTCCAAAACAGACCATGCACTCTCGAGTGGGAGCAGGAGCCCAGCCCTGGCCACAGCAGCCCAGGGCACGCCCTAAGGCTGCCAAACCCTCCCTCAGTTCTGCAGCAAGAGGGTGCAGAGCCCTTGTTTTTCACAGTGAGGCTGAAGGCAATTTGAGCATCAGGCAAGAAGGAAGGATAGGTTCTACCCAGAGCAACCCCCAAGGCAGGTGACACAACCTGTCAGCACCTGGACAAGATCTCTGGGAGAGGGAACTGGTACAGGCAGAAAGGAACATGATGGGGGAAACCAACAGGCCAGGAATACCTGCAGTATTTCTCCAGCATGAACTCAGACAGATCCTGCAGGATCTTCTCGCTGTGCAGAGCCACAAACTGCTGCCGACAGATCTGAGCCAGGGAGACAGGGTGAGGTGCAGATTAGGAGACATTTTCCCTCCTTCCCCCAGCGACAGGTTAGAGTTGAGGGGCAGGGGAAGCACCAGGAGTGGGAAGGAGGTGCTGTTAAACAGTGCAGGAATCAGCCTGGGCAGGTGGGATGCAGAGATTGACCCCCACAGGCACAACAGCACTCACAGCACTGCAGAGGGAAAGGCTCTGGGCAGGGCAAGGGCCTGAGCTCTGCCAAGGCTGTGTTCAGTGGGGCAGCCATTCTGAGGGCACCCATTTATGCACACAGATTCTGCCACACGCACTCCCTGCAGGATGGGAGGGGACGGGGCACCAGAAAATCAGCTGCGACTGCCAGCAAACATCCCAGGTTCACTTTGCCTGGGTGAATCAGTCAGCCTATGGAGCAAAGCCCAGGGGAGGCGAGGCCTGGCACGGGCCCAGAGCACAGATCAGCCAGATCTTGCTCACAGGGGACCCCAGAGGACACTTTCACCTGGTTCATGATGTCCACAGTGAGCGCATGAGTCCAGTAGCAATCGTGGACCGAGACGAAGGTCAGACCCTGCCTGGGAGGGGGCAAAGGTGCCATGAAGAAGTGCTGAGAGCACCTCTGTGGGATGACCCCCAACCCACGCAGACCCTCTGGCTAGGACAGACCACATAAGGAGAAGGACTCCCTGCATGACCCCTGCAGGTCTTCAGAGATCCCAGGATCTCTCTGCTCCCTCCTCTCACCCCTTTCTCTGCCAGGAACCCCAAACTTCCACCCACCAGGGAATCCTTGGTCCCACATGGCACCTTGCCCAGCGACTCTCTGCCAGGAGAGTCCTGAGCCAGGGAAGAGCCAGGTGAGAGCCCAGTTGCCCACTCCTACCTGAGGCAGTGCAGAGCTGTGAGCATCATATGCGTGGAGTCCAGGGAGTGGATGAAATTGGGGGGGAAGGCGTTCTTCTGCTTCACGGTATCAGGCTTCCTGTGGCACAGAGTGGGACATGGAGGAGCTGGGGCACTTCAGAGCCAAAGGTGGGAGGCAGTGCTGCCCCAGCTGGGGGTTGAGGGTGCTGCCCTGGAGGGCCCAGCACTCCTCCTCTGCCCAGCTCTCTGCAGCTCAGGAGGGTAACAGGAGCTCTGGCACTCCTCGACAGCTTCCCTGATGGGAAGGCCTTGCCCCCAAAGCACAGGCTGGGGTCAGCAGGGGCACAGTGTAGGCTGTCATTTCGTACTTACTGGCTGCTGTTGGGGGTTCTCACACTCAAGTTCTGCATGCCACAATTCAGCTGTGAGTGGAGAGAGGGGACCAGTTATTACTCTGCACTCCCCACGGCACAGGGGGCTGGGCGCTGCCCCACTCTCCTGGAGAGGCTGTGCCTTTTCAGGGTGCCCCAGCACCCTGGCAGCTGCCACTCCTCAGTGACACCTTGGCCAGCTCACAGGCAGGCATCCTGCACCCCTTCCCTGTGCCAGCCCTGACAGGGTGAATCAGCCTGAGAGGGGCTGCTGGAGGTGAGCAGCACAGGGATGAGACGGGCCGGGGGGATGTGAGTCAGCACAGCAGAGCGTGGGAGGTGCCAGCAGCAAGACTGAGTCACGCGAGCCCTGAGGAGGCTCCTGGGAGCGGGGAACGGCCCGTGCCCCAGCTGCCTGAGTGGGACAGAGCAGAAGAGCTTCCTCACCAGCCCACCCACACCCTCCAGGCTCTGCAGGGAGCGATGAGGCTGGAGGATGTGCCTGCACACACGGATCCTACCTGCTCTGCAGGCTCACCCACCAGCGATGCCAACCTGCCAGGCTTCATCCCAGCTGTCCCTTCCGTGCTCCCACCATGGCACAGGCAGGGGCGGATGAATCCTCACACCGAACGCTCACTCACCACAGTGGACTTGAAGCGATAGTAGGGCTGCACGATGGGGAGCCCCAGCGGTGTGACCCACTCCACCGTCCGCCCCGACTGGGAGATGAGCTTGGCACTCTCTGTCAGCCAGTTCTTCAGAAGAGGTGAAGAAGCAGCTGAAGTTAGTGTGGAGCTGGGAGACCCCATCCCCTCCCAGCACAGGCCACTCCAGTTGCTACCACAGACTGGGACAGTCGCTTACTGGGAAGTTTAGCACAATCCCACCCCTCTGGGCTGGGGGAGGATCCTCTCTGGGCCAGGACCCAGGAGAACCATCTCTCCCCATGGAGCATCCCCTGGTCTATGTACAAGCAGACCAGGGAAGAACAAAAAGCAGAGAGAGATAAGATGCAAGAGGCTTTTTACCTGGATATCTCGAGTTGCTGAGAACATCTCCTTGATGCTGTTGAACACCTGCTTAACCAGATAGTGAGATGCTTCCCACAAGTATTCCTGCACAGACCAGAGGCAAAGCAATGGGTCAGGCAAAGGGACAGCAAAAGACGTAGAGGAAAGTGCCAGGACCCAGGGAAGGGGGACACACAGGCACGTTACCTCAGGGAAGTCATCAATCTCCTTGAGACGCTTCTCTATCTGCAGGCGGCCGCCGTAGCGCGTGACTCCGTACACCACCGTCATCACCGTCTGCTTCACCACCTTGCGGCTGATGAAGCCCTGCAGCACCTGGGCGATCTTCACCCCCCGCTCAGCGTCCTTCTTCCGAAACTCCTCCACCTGAGGAGGGCAGAGTGCCCCAGGGGTCAGCCCCACAGTGAGCCATGCTGGCTCGAGCCCCCTCCGTGGCTGGGGGCTGTGAGACCCTCCCAGCCGAGCGCTGCCTGGCCCAAGCTCTCATCAGAATTCCTGCAGCCCGTTTTCACCACCCTGGATAACAGAAATCACTCGCTGAGGGGAGTGACCCTGTGCACCAAGAGGAGGAGGCAGGTCCAAAAGGACTCCCCCCACGCCCCTGCTGTGCCTCACCTGCTGGGCCACCGCACTGTAGACATCCTGGGGGACACTGCAGGGCATCAGGTTGACGGAGACAGCACCGATGCGGTCCCGGCCAAGCGCTGCGTAGTGCTGCAGCCCATTGCAGGAGCCATCCTGTATGTGGGAGGAGCAGGGGGGAACAAGGAATTAGCATGTGGACAGAGCTCATCCGCTGTTGCTCCATGCACAGACACCCTGGGCTCGGGTGGTCACTATTTCCCCCCTCTTCAGACAGGTTTGCAGCTGAACTCTCAGCAGTGGCTGAGGCCACACCAGTTTCCCTTTTCATTTTGGCCAGTTTTCCCGCCTGGCTCTATCCCTAACTACTGTGGTCTCTGAGGTTTTGAACAAGAAACCTCATACCACACTGTCCTCTCTCTCTGTGGATTTTCAAAGACATCAGAGCTCTGCGGAAACACTGAAAACCAGAACATTTGGAAAACACCAAATGTGTCTGGGATGCTAAAAGCAGCCCCAAGAGCCAGCAGCCAAAACAGCCTCAGCACTGGGATCAGAGGCAGGAAGAGGCAGACCAAGCCAAAGATCCCTCAGGAAGCCCTAGCTGGCTCCAGCTGTACTGCCTCTGCTCCGTGGTGGATGAAAACATCCCTGACAGAAACCTGCTCCCACCCAGACCTCCCAAAGCTGCAGTCAGATGCACAGCAAACGTGTGCCACAGCAGCTGCCCTTGCAGCCCTCCTGAGCCCGAGAGCAGAAGGGTGAGACAGGCAGGACCTGAAGGACAGTGTGGGAAGGTTCTGGTGCTCCCCAGACCACACCTGCAGCAATGTTTCTCTCAGGTGTGCTGCTGTTCCTGCCCCCCTGGGTTTGGGCTCTCCCTGGTCACGGGGGGCTGCAGCTGACCCAGGACCACCTCTCAGGCAGGACTCCCTTCTCCCTGCATCCCCTCCTGCTCCCTGCAGTGCAGCACGTCCTGATGGCTCCATTAACTGAGCGCTGATGACTCAGGTGGAACGAGACTGTGGTGCCCTCCAGAAGAAGTCCTTGCCGGAATTTCATTAGCTGCACCCTCCATACACCCCCTGCTGCTCTCTTGATCTTTTGCTGTCATCAAAATATCAGTCTCGACTGTCTCATGCATATTCCAGACCAGTGCTACCGGTAGAACAAACGCTGTTCCCCCCACCCAGCCACAGCCACCCAATCTCCTCACGAAAGGAGCAGCCCCCACACCAGGACCACCATCAGCCACAGTCCCCACACAGACAGGAGGGACAGGGAGCTGAGCAGCACCTGAGTGACTGCACCAGCCCAGAGCAAGGACAAGGCACACGGTGACAGCCAGGACACTGACTGTGGGGGACAACCAGCTCTGTCCACACGCCCTTTCTCAGCTCCAGACCTCTCAACCTGGCTCCTGTAGAGCTGCTTGGCTTCAGCCTTGGAATGGGAGTGGAGCAAAAATCCCTCAAGATTCAGTACAGCTCTGAACACCCCAAATAGGCAGGCACTGCCATACTGGGCCAACTTCCAGTCCTGATCCTGTGGCTGCAGAAGGTGAGACTGGTTCAGTTCTCACCCTGCAGCAGCTGCCAGCATTCTCCCAGCCAGGCTCTGCTTGAGCCAAGGGATGCTCCTTCCTGCCTGTCCCATTCTCCTGCCCTGCTGAGCCTCACCTGGGCCATGCAGATGTGCTGGACTCCTACCTGGTGAACTGGGAAGTGAGAGATGTAGGCTGCTGGATCTGGGGACCTTGAGGCTTTGGCGATTTCCATACAGCATGCCAAGGTTTGCCAGGGTTCATCAGTGTTCATCCACCACTTCCTGCCCTGGGAAGGGGAAAGCACAGGCTGGTAGAAATCATAGCACAGGCAGAAGACCCTGTGCCCCCAGGATATGTTAGGCACAGCTTCTGCTCCCATTATGCCCCCAACTTCCCTAGTATTTCATCATGTTTTCAAACAGAAAGGTGCTATTTAGGAATCTCTGCATTGCTGATTCCCTTTTTCCTCTCAAAAGTGTATCTTTCAAAATCGACCCGATTCCCATTTTATTTTACTTTCTAGAAGCTCCCATGTACCGTGAGCGGGTGGTCAGCTGAGTCCAGGATCTCCTCCATGATTTCATTGGCGTACTCCAGCCGCTCCTGCAAGGCGCTCTTCTTCTTCAGCCCCGTCAGGTTGATGAGGTGGATCTTCAGCCAGTTGAGGCCCCTGGGCCCCAGCGGCCTCCCCTCAGCAAACAGCAGGATGGCCCGGGTGACATCGTTCCCCAGGTGGTTGAAATACGGCGGGCACGGGTAAGTCCTGCCACGGAAATCCATGTTGTGAGGGAACCAGAACACCTTGTCCCTGACGTAGTTGGCGATGGAGAGCTTGTAGAGCGCGTCCATGCGCAGGCTGTGCATCTCTGCAGTCTTCTTCTTGCACAGCAACAGCTCCCGCTTGAGGGACTTGCTCCAGGTCGAGGAATGGCCGGGAGCGGTGGGAGGCCTGGGGGCCTCAGACAGGGGCGGTGGGATGTCCAGCTGCTCGTTGCCTTTGTCGTTGAAGATGGAGATGATTATATCCAGCACCGGCTGGTTGATCTTCCAGGCGCAGTTGCCCAGCTGAGTCAGGGCATCCAGCACGGGATGGAGGTTCACGAGCGGACACTTCTCCAGCAGCAGCTGGTGCTGGATGTCCCCATCCACGAAGCGCATCAGTTTGGTGTCATTGACGACAAAGGCACCGAAATGGGGGGAGGTCCAGGGCACGGGGGGACACAGCATAGGCATGGCAGAGGAGTGGAAGGTCAGCATAGTCTCTGCAGCATCCGTCAGAATCTGGGAGACGATGGGATGGGGCTTTATCAGCCCAACCTGGAGAACAGAATCAGAGTGGGGAAGGTCAGCAGCAGAGGACTGGGGCTGGAGTCTGGAAGAGCCTGTGGTCAGTCAGCCATCCTGTAAGGATCACACCAAGTAAGGAGAGTGTCTGCACAAAAGCAGGGGCTCCTCAAAGTGTCCCTGAGCAGGAATGGCAGCAGAGAGGGAAAAGGGCCTTGCAAGGGTCTGGCTCTGAGGAAGGGATGACCTGCACAGTTCCAGAGCCCCCAGACAAGGCTCACCTGCCACATGTTGTGGTAGGAGTAGATGTGGTAGAGGACAGGGATAGACTTGGACTCCAGACGAGGATTGAGGAGGTTCCTGGGCACTGTGACAGCCTTCACCAGGAGCTCCAGCATGTGCATGCCCAGGCGCATGAGGACCACGTATGGCCACGTGCAGTCCTTCAAGTTCAGGCAGGAACCCAAGTCTGCTTCTGCCACCAGCTTCTCCCAGTATTCCCGTGGCAAGTACTGGTCAGGCTAGGAGGTAGAAGAAGAAAATGCGGGTCAGCTGGAGGGGCCAGACTTGCTGCTCCCAGGGGGGCTGCTGGATGGGATCTATCTATTTGGGACATGCCTCTGACAGGCATATTTGGGGAAGGATGGCTGAGGAGGCTGGGGCAAGCCCAGCAGTGAGAACCAGGACAGCAAAGCCCTTCCTCTCACCACACTCCTGTGCTGACACCTCACCCCTCCCTCCCAGATTGCAGACCTGCCTGCCCCTGCCCCAAGCCACACTTAGCTCTGGAAACAACCTGCTCCCCTGGCCCTTGAGGTGCCCAGGGCAGTGGCCTTGGCCCTTTTCTCCCTTCCCATCCCCTCCCGCCACGTGAAGTGCATCCCACTCAAGCCTGGAGCTCTCCTGCACAGCACACCTGGCTCCAAGGGCTCCTACCTGGCTGTCCTTTGCCAGCAGGTGGATATAGTCCTCATAAACACCCTGCAACTTCTCCAGCTGGCGGCTGCGCAGCTTCCTATGGGTGATGTACCTGCTGTAGACCTTGGAGCTCAGCTCCCTGGCCAGGACAGCCAGGGACTCTCCTTGTGGAGACAGTGTGTTGAGGACCTGGGAAAAGGGAAGACAAAGAGGGTCTTAGGAAGGAGGAACAGAGAGACAGAGCAGGATTTAAAGCTGCTGTGAGGGGAGTGCAGGAAGATTCTGATTGCCACAATGCTGAGCAGACAGTGAGGAAGAAAACACAACCAGGGCAGGGCAGGGGCTTCTCTGGCTGCTCCACACAGGGAACAGCCAGCCTGCATCTAATAACCTGGGAAAACCCTCAGGAAGTTCTAATTTTGCTGGACATCAGTGCTCTGTGACAGCCCCATGGTTGATAGTCTGGCCCTGCTCCCATGGGACAGGGCAGGTTCCTACCTGGAGCATGATGGCTGCATACTCCTCATCTGGCAGCAGGCACAGGTATGGGTAGAGGATGTTGTACTTTGAGAGTGTCCTGGCCTTGGCCATGATCTGCTTGGACTTCTGCAGGGTCTGGAGGATGGCATCGTGCCACTGGGAGCGGAGGGTGCAGAGCAGCTCACGCTGCACGGAAAAAGAAGCAAGACAGCTGGTCAGTTAGTTGAGCACCTCAGCCCATGGACCCCCACGTCTCTCCCACAGGGCCCCAAGGGCTGCAGTCCCCCCTGCCCCCAGACCTCCTGAGCTTTACCGCTTTGGCAGCCTGCGGGGTTGGGGGCTTGGCTGCCTCCACTGACTCAATGCTTATGGTGCTGTTCAACTCCATCTCCAGCTGCTGCCGGAAACGCTCCCGCAACTCCTCCACAGAGAAATCCAGCTTGGGGTACGACACCACCTTCTCCTGAAACAAGTGCAAGGCACTATGTCATGCTCATCCTCCCAGCTTCCCTCCAAGAGGTTGTAGAACAAGTCCAGATGTCTCCGGCTGGTAAACCCCACAGGCTGCTCTGCTCTTGTGTCATGGCCAAGCATCTCCCCAAACTGCCCTTCCAGCACATGGAGGTCACCTCCAGGCCCCTGCCAGCCCTTGGCTTCGCTGTTCCTCTGTAAGGCTGTTGGTAACATCATCCATTTGATGATTTGTGTGGCCTACTGAGCAGAGACCATGCCAAAAATTCTTCCTTTATAGAGTCCTGAGAACACCTGTGAACACCACCTGGCCATGTCCAATACCTCCCTGAGCTCTGTGGCTTACTTTGGAGTAGAAGTCCTGGAGCAGAGAAGACTTGCAAGTCTGAGGCTCAGGTGGAGGGGGCAGCTGGTAGTTGGGCAGGACAGTCCTGATGGCGCTCAGAACCTTCTCCTTCTCATCTTCCTCAAACAGGCACTTTTCAAAGAGCTCCTCCACATGGAAGCCATCGCTCTTCAGCTGCTCCAGGTATCTGAGGAAGGGTAGACAGAACAGGCTCGATCTTCCCCAGGGGCCTGAGCATGTTGTGCAGGAGCTGCTGGGGCAGGATTTGCCTCAGCACAGCCTGTCCCACAAGGTCACCCTCCTCAAGTTACAGGGATCAGGTGTCCATCTCTCAGCCCGCACCACGCTGCCCACGGGCAGCCCCACAGTGTGTGCTGCACTGACACAACTCCCACACCAGGCAGGATGGGCACTGCCAGGCCTCTCAGAATCAGCTGACTGCAAACATTCACTTGGAGGCATCTAGAACTTGTCAGCTAGCCAAAGGACACAGAGGCCAGTGATATATCCCCAAGGTGTTTGTGCAGCACTAGCAGATCAGCAGCTTTCTCCATCCTCTGGCGAGGAGCTGGCTGGGCAGACAGCCCCGGGCACTGCCCCTAGACCCAGCCTGTGGGATCTCACAGGGCTCCTTCAGCTCCCTGCTTTGGCCTGACACTTCCCTGCCCGCTGTGCTCCATGAGATCCACCTGTATTTCCTGACCATGAAACTTTGGAGAGCCCTGTGGGAACTGGCTATTTGGCTGAGCCTGCCAAGAAGGGGAAGCTGCGTGGAAGTAAAATCAAACAGAGGAGCTGAGCCATTCCCAGCAGGCAGCGATTCCCAAAGGCCAGTGGAAGCAAGATGCCCAGGATGGGTGGGGAACCAAGGAGCCCCCAACTGGAGAGGGGCTCTCCCAGCCCAGCTCTGGGGGGAGAAGCAGCTGGGGGTGGCAGGGAAGGTGCTACAGGAGCTCTGCCTGCCCCGAAACGCGGCCGTGAGAAAATGGTCAGAGCACCCCGGTGTGCACACCGCAGGGGCCCCAGCCCCGTGTGCCTCCCAGTTCTCCCAGCACAGGCTGTGGAGCTGCTGCCCCAGGGCTTGGCAGCACCTGAGGCAGGTTTTACCTCCGGATGGCTTCGTCGGACGAGCGGATCCGGCCCATGCACTGCAGAGCTGCTGCGTACGAGTCCAGGCTGGGCCGCAGGCCGACAGACTCCAGCATGGAGAACAGCTGGTCAATGTGCTGCAGGCAGCCCTGCGGACCAGAAGGGAAGGGGGCTGCGGACACACCGACACCAGCAGCCCCAGAATCGTAGCTTCACGCCCCTCTGCTACCATTTAGATTTAGCCACCTCTACCCTGCCCCTTCCCCAGCCCCTTCTTCCCCTCAGAGCCACCTCACAGGGACTCGTGGCCTTATGCCAGCTCTGTTCCTCTCGCCAGAAACCAAGTGCTCCCTGAACACTTGCTGAAAGCAGGTGTGACAACCACAGGTAAAACCGTAACCAACTCAAGGCTCTTCTTCCTGAGCCAGCCTTTCTCCCACCCAGAGCACCCGTGGCTTGGTACCTTCCTGGCCCAGCAGCGCATCACAGTGTTGTAGGCACTGACATCCAGCAGCTTCTGCTTCACTGGAGACCTGTGGCACAGCATGAGGATCCGCTCGGCCTGCTCTGGCTGCTGCAGGAACAGGAAGCACTCCAGGCTGGACTGGATGGTCTCCTGCAGGACCTTGTCCTGGCTGCTGTCCTTGTCCTTCAGCACCGTCTGAGGCCTCCCCAGCTTCACACCTTCCTTCACTGCCACCACCCTGGGCTTGCTGTGGGTGTAGAGGCTGTGGGGAATGGTGGAGCTCTGACTCCAGGCACTGGCTGCTTTCACCTTTGGAGCTTTTGAGGTCTTCAGGCTCTTCACAGGTTTTGCTTTGGGTTTGCCTTTGGCCTTTATCTGGGCCTCTTCCTTGGCCTCTGGCTCGGCCTTTGCCTTGGCCTTTGGCTTGGCCTCTCTCTTGGCCTTTGGCTTGGCCTCTCTCTTGGCCTTTGGCTCGGTCTCTGTCTTGGCCTTTGCTTTGGCCTCTGTCTTGGCCTTTGCCTTGGCCTTTGCCTTGGCCTTTGGCTTGGCCTCTGCCTTGGCCTCTGTCTTGGCCTTTGGCTTGGCCTCTGTCTTGGCCTTTGGCTTGGCCTCTGCCTTGGCCTGGCTCCCCAGATCCAGCTGGGAGGCAGCCATGGATAATTTCCGCTCCAGTTTCAGCTGCTGGATGAACGTGTCCTTGTGCAATGTCTCGACCCAGCCATGGGGCTGGGCTGGGCACACCCCTGCCCTGGGAACCGGCTGCTCCTGCGTGGGGCCAGGACCCACGGCCTTCTGCAGAGGGTTCTGGTGCTTGTCATTGCCCAGTGGGGGCAGGTCCCCCTTGTTGGCTGTCACCTCTGGAGCGTCACTGCTTTGGAGCTGCTTTGCTCGAGCTTTGAGCACTGGAGGAAAACAGAGACAGAGGCAGCTGATGGGACACAATGCATGGCAGAAGGTCCTGTTCTGCCCAGGGCCTCACTCTGTGAGTGCCAGGAATGTGCTCAGAAAAGAGGATCCACACAAGGACTTTATTCCCCCTTGGCCAGCCGCACTCCCAGACACAGATTCTGACCACTGTCTCTCTGGGATCCACCTGCAGGCTGGGGCCCATCCCAGCAACCCACCCCAGGATCCCAAGAACCAAGCTGTGGCTGGTCTGACTGCTGCCTGCTCACTGCAGCTCTCCCAGCACTCACCTTCCAGCAGCTCTGTCCTCTCGCAGGTGCCGTTCCTGTTCGCCTCCTCCTTAGCGCTGGGGGATGAGTAACTCCTGAGAACGCCCCACGGAACCCCTGCCGAGGAAAATCACAACGGTGCAGGGGGTCAAAGGAGGCTTCACCCCTCAGAGTGCCCCCCGCCCCAGGGCCGGGCACAGACGGGACAGTCAGTGGCTCTTCTCAGCTCAGCCGGCCCAGCAGCACCGCACGAGGGCCGAAAGGGGCAGGGCCGACCCCCAGCCCCTGGATCGGGACGCTCGGAGGGAACGTGAGCCCAGGGACCCCACAGACTCCAGCGCTGTGAAGGGGGTGGCAGGGCCGCAGGACCCTCAGCGGGGACACCACCACACACAGCTGGGACGGAACCCAGAACCACCCCTGTTCCCCTCCCCTGGACGGGTACAATGTCACAGCACCCCCACGGCCCGGCCTCTACCCCGGGGGGCCTCACAGCGCAAAAACAACCCCTCGGCCCCCAGCTCTGCCCCAGCGGGAAGGGCCTGGGACGGGGCAGGAACGCCGCGGCCCAGCAGAGGCGTCCCGGGCGATGCTCGGGACCGAGGGCGCCCTCAGCCCGCCCGGGCCCCGTGCCCGGCCCTGCCCGAGCCCCGGTGCCCGAGCCCCGGTGCCCGGCCCTGCCCGGCCCTGCCCGCGCTCACCGGGCCCCCTCAGCCCGCCCGGGCCCCGCAGCGCCGCCCGCAGCCGCAGCAGCGCCATGCCCGCGCCGCCCTGCACCGCGCATGCGCCGCGGCGCCGGTGCTGCCGCTCAGGACGCCGGGAGCGCGAGTCCCGCCCCGCCGAACTACAACTCCCGTGGTGCATCGCGGCAGCGCCACCGCTCCCCGCTCCCCAGCGCCCCCTGGCGGCCGTGGCGGCCCCGACGGGGCGGGACGAGGCAGGAGCGGAACCGGGACACGGGACACGGGACACGGGACACGGGACACGGGACACGGCGGCACCGGGACACGGGGCACGGCGGCACCGGGACACGGGGCACGGGACACGGGACACGGGACACGGGACACGGGACACGGCGGCACCGGGACACGGGGCACGGCGGCACCGGGACACGGGGCACGGGACACGGGACACGGGACACGGGACACGGGACACGGCGGCACCGGGACACGGGGCACGGCGGCACCGGGACAC
>JAWWMA010000090.1:2322428-2343208 GCA_035041425.1 Mionectes olivaceus | reverse complement strand
GCCCCGGGACACGGGACACGGCGGCCCCGGGACACGGGGCACGGCGGCACCGGGACACGGGGCACGGGGCACGGGACACGGCGGTACCGGGACACGGGACACGGCGGCACCGGGACACGGGGCACGGGACACGGGACACGGGACACGGCGGCACCGGGACACGGGACACGGGACACGGGACACGGGACACTGGACACGGCGGCACCGGGACACGGGGCACGGGACACGGCAGCGGAGTCCGGGCTATGCCAAAGCCCGCGGGGGCGGCACAACCCCGGACACGGTGGCAGAGCGCGGGGGAGTCGGGACACGGCGGAGCCCGGCGGGCGGGGGAGCTGGAGGGGGGCGCGGCGGACTCCCGTGCACTTCGCGGCCCGACCTCGGCGTTCTTCGGTCGGGGCCTCAGGCAGACACCTCCACCCCCGAGTCCGGGGCCACCTCTCTCCCCCGGCTCCGCCTGCCTGGGGCACCAGTTCTCTGACCACCGGTCGCCATCGTCGGTGGATACCGGAGCCTGCGGTCCCCAACCGGGCGCCCTGGGGCAGCCGAGTGACCGCGGCCGGTAACCCGGGGCGGCCGTCGGGACTCGGATTTATGAATGGGAGGCCCCGCCCCCGGTCCTGCCCCGCCCCTTGGCCACCGCCCTGCCCGGGCCGCCCCTCCCTGGCCGCCCGCGCCGTCGGGGCCGGTCGCCGGTCGCGGCCGCGGCGATGGCCCAGCTCCTGTCGCCCGCCGCCCGCCCGCCGCCCGTCGCCATGAGGCGCGGGGGCCCCGCTGCCATCGCCGCCTGCCTCGCCGGGGCCCTCGCTGTGCTGGCGGGGCCGGGCAGTGCCACCGGCACCGGCCGGAGACCTCCCCGCAGCTACGGGCACCTGGAGGGCGACGTGCGCTGGCGGCGACTCTTCTCCGCCACCCGCTTCTTCCTGCGCATCGACGGCGGCGGCGGCGTGGAGGGGACGCGCTGGAGGGATCGGCCGGGCAGTGAGTGTGACCGGGACCGGGACCGGGGAGAGCCGGGACCGGGAAGAGCCGGGACAGGGGAGAGCCGGGCCCGGGGACAGCCGGGACAGGGGAGAGCCGGGACCGGGGAGAGCCGGGACAGGGGAGAGCCGGGACAGGGGAGAACCGGGACCGGGGAGAGCCGGGACCGGGGAGAGCCGGGCCCGGGGACAGCCGGGACCGGGGACAGCCAGGACCGGGGACAGTCGGGGCCTGGGGCCGCCTCCCGCGGTTGCCCCTCCGCCCACGGCGGGTGAGATCCCGATCCCGCCGGGTGCCGGGGCTGCGGCAGAGGCGGGCGCTGCCGGGGCGGAGGCTGGACGGGGGTGCCCCGGGACGGCGACGGGACCCTCCGTGCCCGGCCCGGAGATCGCCCGCAGTTCCCCACGCTGGGGAACTTCAGCCAAAGCGCCTCTTCCTCCAGGGCGCGGGAGCGGCGGGAGCTGCTGTCCCCTCTGTCCCCTCTGTCCCCTCTGTCCCCTCCGTCCCCGCTGTCTCCCCCGTCCCCTCTGACTCCTCCGTCCCCTCTGTCCCCGCCGGGTGGGACGCATCACTCCTCGAGCACAGCCTGCTCCGGTTGCCCTCGCTCCGGGAGCTCCTTCCCGAGGCTCGGCCGCCGCCGTGCCGTGGGAGCCGTGAGAGGGGCGCGGACACCAGTGGGCACTGGCTGGGGATCTGGCGTTGCTGGGGTGACCGGGGGAAGGTGCTGGTCCCTTGTCCCGTCTCGTCCTGCCAGTGCAGGCATGAGGCCACCCACCTACCCTGCCTTCCCCATGGCCTGAGGGGATCTGATGGATCCCCTCAATCACACTGAGGAGGATAAAGGCTGAGGAGGAGCGACACAGGATGTTTCACGTTGATGCTGGTCCCAGAATGGAGCATCCCTCAGGTGTGGGAGAGCAGAGCAGCCCTGTTGGACGGGACCAGTCCACAGCTGCTGCCTGTGGAGTGTTTTGGGGCTTGGCATGGGGACATCTGAGTGGGCAGAGGGAGAGTTCCCAGAGTCCCCAAGGATTTGGCACCCACTGTATGTTCTTTGGGAAGAGTCAGGGCTGCTGTTCCAGCCCATCAGGGTATGGGGTCCCAGCCCCTGTGACAGGGAGAGGGCACCGGGTTGGTGGAACAGTGGCTGGACAGGGGGGTCCTTGGGGAAGGGGGATGCCTGAGCATCCCTGGAGTGCCCTGGCAGGGGGTTGGGGCTTGGGGCAGGAGGGATGCAGCACCCCCAGCCCATGCCTGGTGGGGACAGCCCTGTCTCCCAGCCAGCACAGGATGAGGGAGCCCAGCCCAGCCCAGGGAACCCTCCTGTGGTGTCAGAGGCTGTTGGGAGTCCCGACCAGGCACACTGCCAGCACAAAGCACCCCGACACGTTCCCTCGGCTGGGTGGCCATGGGGCCTGGCAGGCAGAGCAGCCCTGGGCTGTTGCACGGGGCTCACTCTGCTTATCTGAGTGTGCCTGGGCTGGGCTCCCCTCCACAGCCCTCGCAGAAGCTGCTGGACCAGCCCCACTGGCAGCTGCAGGGTGGCGGGGGAATCTCCCAGGGACTCCCCTGCCTCGAGCCCTCCTGCCCCAGCCTCCTCGGGACCCCTCTGGGGGCTGAGAGTGTGACTGGGGGCAGTGGGAGCTGTCTCTGGCCAGGCACCTGCAAGCAAAGCATGGCAGAGCCGGCCAGGGCACTGGGGACAGCAGTGGGGGGTTATTTTTAGAACAGCACAAGTCCTTTCTTATAAATAGCAGCAGCTCCAGATTGTGATCAAGCAGGACAGATTCACAGCCCTTCCCCTCCACTGCTGCTCATCAGTGGCTTCACTGGGCCAGGCCCTGCAGATCCCAGTGGGTGCCAAGGCCAGTGGCAGCACCAAGGCAGCTGGGCTGAAAATCCATGAGGAGCTGAAGGCTTAGGAGCCCACACGCTGCCCTGGTGCTGGATCAACCCTGTCCACTCCCAGCCTCCTGCAGGCAGGTGGTGCCCAGGCAATGTTGGCAATGCCAGGGGATTGGTGCCCGGTGAAAGGCCCTGCCAGGGGCTGCAGCCCCCCACACTGTGTGTACCACCACCAACCAGTGCATCTGTGTGTCCTCCCTCCCTGTCCAGCCAGGGCAGATCCTGCTCTGGCTCCTGCCCTGCCCGCATTTCTCCCACTGGAGATTCCTTCTCCCCTTTCCACAGTGCCATGTGCCTGGTGGTCAGCAGGGCAAGCAGAGCACTCCGTGCTGGCTGGCATGGGGCAGTGCAGGAATCCAAAGGCCCTGATGATGCTCTGGGTGTTTCCCGTGCCAGAGCCGCAGGTCTGACCACATGCCTTTCCCATTAGCGGCCGTGCTGGAGCTCGGGACTCGGGCACACACAAACGCCAACCCGGCTGTGGCTTCACAGCCTGGCTGCAGCCACCACCTCCTGGGCTCATCCCCTTGTCCTGCAGCTGCATCCACCAGCCTGCAGTACTGGGCACAGAGCTGTGTGTCCCTGCTTGTGCCAGCCGGGCAGTCAGCACCGGCATCCTTGGGTGGCACCATTCCAGCCCCATTCCTGCCCCCTCACGCCTCTGCCCACGTGCCTCCATCCACTATAACACAGAGTGCACTGTGGCTGCCCCACACACACACACTTTGCCCCTCCAAGGGCCATGCCAGCCTCAGTGCCCTGTGTGTGCCAGGGCCAGGCGCTGCTGGGGGCAGGTCGTGTCCCTGGGGCACTGCAGGCCCACTGGGGATGGAAACGTTCCCAGAGCTGGCAACAAGGGGAGGACACACGTGAGGTTGGCACCGGGCATGCGGAGGTTGTGCTTGGTGCTGCTCCCACACAGCTCAGCTCCTGGGAAGCAGCTGGACCCTGGGGGCGAGAGGAGTAAAGATCAAACCCTCTCTGGATCAGAAGTTCCCCCTCCCGCTCCCAGCTTGGGCTGTATCTCTTGTTCCCACTGTCCCTCTGGCTGTTCCTGCTGTGGACAAGGATCAGCAACCCCAACCCCCTGGGGGGGACACTGTGGCCACAGACCCAGGATCTGGGCAGGACCCCTCAGGGGTCCACCCTGGCTCATGTTGGGCTTCCTTGTCCCACAGGCATCGTCGAGATCCGGTCGGTGCGTGTCGGCGTCGTGGCCATCCGGGCGGTGCACACCGGCTTCTACCTGGCCATGAACAAGCGGGGGAGGCTCTACGGGTCGGTAGGTCGGACGCTGCCTCCTGGGAGGGTCTGCACCGGGGTCAGAGGTGCAGGGCAGAGTTGCAGAGTTGCAGCAGGGGGTCCTAGACCTGCTGGGAGGGGTGCCCAGGAACAGGGTTCTGGTTCCCCATGCCCTGACCTGCTCCCCAGCAGGGACCGAGCCCCTCTGACCCCTGGGGACACAGGGTCCTACCCCGCCCCACTTGGGGTCCGAGGGACCCCAGCCGAGCACAGCCCCCCTTCAGCCCCTTCCCTCTCCTGCCAGAAGGAGTTCAGCCCCAGCTGCAAGTTCACAGAGCGCATCGAGGAGAACGGCTACAACACCTACGCGTCGCTGCGCTGGCGGCACTGCGGCCGCCCCATGTTCCTCTCTCTCAACAGCAAGGGCAGGCCACAGCGAGGGGGCAAGACACGCCGGCAGCACCTCTCCACACACTTCCTCCCCATGCTTGTTGGCTGAGCACCACGGGCAGCTCCGGACAGTCCTGTAGGGAAAAAAAAACCAAGAAAGGGTTCTTTTATTTATGTACATATCTATTTTTTTGCTATTTATTGCTTTATTTTTAACGCACGGTGGAGGATGGATGCGAAAGGGAGATGCTCCAGACCTGGCTTTGCAGGGCTGTGGCTCTCCCGCCGTCCCGCCGGGGCAGAGCTGGCACGGCACAGCTGGGCCACTGCGTGCCAAGGCCAAGGGCGTGCCTGGAGCAGGGCCGGGGGCTGCTGATGGCACCTCTGCAGGGCTGGGATGTACCAGCCAGTTGTCTGTGTCCGAGCACCCACGGCAATTAAAGCTGTTTTCACGGTGTGGAACAAGAGCGGGTCTTGGAGCTTTGATGGTGGACTTGGCTTGGGATGGGAGAGATTTGCTTCCCTGAGGTCACAGCTGCAGCCCCCGGTGTCCTCCCTGCTGCCACCAGCGGGGAGTGTGGCTGGTCCTCTGCCACATCAACCCCCCCCACCCCACAGGAAAACAGCAGCGATGGTTCAGCAGCACAAAGGAGGGAGCAGGAGGAGCAGAACCAGGAGCCAGCCTGGATCCTCAGGCAGACACAGCCCCAGGGCTGCCCCTGCCTGCAGCCCGTGCCGGTCCTGCAGCCCAGTTCCACACCAGCATTCCCAGCAAATACGGAGCTGGGACAGTGGGCAGTGCCAAGGACCAGCCCCTCACCTGGAGGGAAGCACGGCCAGGAATAGAACCCACACATTGCCCTCCCGGCCAGGGCACGTCCCTGCACCGCCCTCGCACCCACCGTGGCCAGGCCCGGCAGCCCGGTCGGTCACTGTCACGTCACACAGAGCAATGGCCCAGGTGAAAACCACCAAACTCGTTCCATTTCCGACCCAACCAGCTCCAAACGAGTCTGAAAGGGAACAGCCACTGTGTTAACTGTGTGGTGACTCTGGCACTGGCCCCGAGCCCCTGCCAGGCAGGTGGCAACTGCCACACACCCACCTGGGGCTTTGCTTTTCCCACTCAAAACCCACCCAAGCACTGCTGGCACGTGAGAGATCCCCCTGAGCACCAGGGGAGTCAGCAAGCCCCACCACAGCAGAAACGTGGCGGGAAAGGGAAGGTTTTTCCAGGTCTCCTGTTTGGGTGACTAAACAGCAAAGCCTTCCCTTGCTGCTGGGTCAGCCGATGGACTCACGCAGGTTCAGCCACGACCTTCTTGCTGCCACCCACCTCCCCAGACCAGGCTTCTGGCTCAACCCCTGGCAGAGGATGAGCCATTAACCACGACACACCAGTCCTGAGATAAAGCCTCGTCCCGTGAGATGAAAGGCGCCGCTGTGCTGCCCTGCCAAGCCAAGGAGGAAAAACAGTCCGAGCGAGTCGCTCTGTGCCAGCTCCTGGCCCCGGCAGAGCTGCTGCCACCCACCCTCGGGACACTTGTCTCCAACAAACCAACTTCTTGTGCTCTGAGATGGCTCAAGAATGGCCAAATCACCCACTGGCCTCCCTCCTCCTAGAGGAATCTTGTCCTTTCCCAGGAAGCTCTCGGGAGAAAGGGTCAGGTCTGAGGTGGCCTCTTTGGAAGAGACACCCAAGCTCTGCTGGCACCAGCACCTTCCCCAGCTGTCCCACCCCACACTCAGAGCCCCAAGAGCCAGGGAGCCCCCCAAACCCTCCGCCCAGCCCCACGGGACACACTCCCCTGTGCCTGCTCTGGCCTCTGCCACAGCACGATCCTGAGGCGCGGCTCCATCACAGACCCCGGCTGGCTGTCCCTGACTGTCCCCAGTCCCTGCCAGGGGAAAGGGCTCCTGGTGACAGAGGGTGAGAGCACCAGGGCTCCGTTCCTCTCGTGCCTCCAGGCCCGGGGAGCAGGGACAGGGCAGGGAGTGACTGCCCGCACTGGTCACATTCTTGTCATTCTCCAAGCTCCAGCTCTGTCACAGAAACTGAGTCACAAACATACCTGGGTATTTTTCTCTCTCTCCTTTTTTAATCAGCTCTATTTTAAGTAGTTTTGCAATACATTTTTCTCCAAAAATGTTGTTTTCCTGGTAATTACTCAGTCACAATGAGATTTTGCTGGTCCTCGCTCTGCTGCACACCCAGTCCTGTGTGGGCCCAGCGGAACAGCCCGCCCCAGCTGCGAGAAGGGCAGGGCTGCAACAGTGAGATGTAAAAAATAGAAAAGACCAGGCGAGGATGCTTCCAGATGCAATCCTTGGCCACCTGTGCAGCCAGAGCTCCCAGCAGGCGGGAGGGCTGCGAGAGGCCCAGCCTGCCTGGGGGAGGTGGGATGGCTCGGCGGCCTCGGAGCTGACCCTGTAGCTCTCCTCAAATCATGCATAACGGCTCGCAGAGCTGAAATGTCCATTTATTGACAGCAGTAATAATTTAAGATTATAAAAACCCTTTCAGTGTTGAGTATCAGCGGGCAAGGTTATAAAGAAAAATAAATGGGACTCGAGATGGGACAGGGATCCCGGGGTCTATTTGAGAGTTCCTGTTTCAGTGACAGCTACGGTCCTCCCCAGCCGCAGATCCTGGAGGGGAGGCAGCATCCTTACGCTTCCATTTTAGACTTCAATCTCCAAAGCAGAAAAGAGAGTATCCAAGGGGAGGAGGAGCAAAAGAAATAAAAGAAAGGGATCTCAAATTCAAACCCATACAAACAACCTTTCCTTTTGGGATTCAACCACTCGCTCAGCACCTTGGGGTTCCCAGCTGGGAGCGCGGCAGCCTCGCACTGCAACGGGTAAAGTCCACGCACAGAGGATGTTTTTATTGACAGACAGAGCTCTTTCCCCCCTTTTTCATCACAGAACTTGAGGCTTCTCATCTCTGAAGGACCCAGAGTCTCCGTGTCTTCAGAAATCAAAAGGGAATTCTGGGGGCACTGCTCCCCCCTTGTCCCCTCCCCTCGCTCTGCTCTGGAAGCCCCTTTGGCTGCTTGTGGTGGCCAGGGAGGGAGGGGGGACAGTGGAGGGGGCCCCGGGGACAGAGGGTGCGTTAAGATTCATGAGTTGTTCGATGAGTTTTCATTACTTGGTGAGCTGGAGGAAGAGGAGGAGGAGGAGGATGACGAGAAGTTCATCCCTGTGAGTCCGGGGGGGTTTGTGGCAGTGTTTTGTCCACTTAAACTTTTCCGGCAGACGGGACACGTGTCATGCTTGGAGGAGCAGACAAAAACAGAACAAGAAATATGGAAAAACAGGATTAGAAACACGATATGGGAGCAGCACCCGAGGAACAGGCTGGGACGACACTCCATCCTCTGATCAAAGGCTGTTCGTGGCTCAAGCCTCCCAACGGAGGTAGGAAAATATTTCCAGAGGTGCTGCACACCCTGGGCACTCACCTGCTCCAGCCATGGGACAATGCAGCCGTCGTGGAACAGGTGATTGCACGGTAACTGCCGCACGTTCTCCCCGACTGTGTAGTCTTCCTTACACACAGGGCACTCCAACCCGGAATCTGCATCGCACAGGGAAAGCCAAGCACAGCTGAGCAACGGAGGAGAGAATGACAGACAAAGCCCCCAACTCGGGACCCACCACTCCCTCCCTTTCCCCAGCACTGCTCCGAGAGGAAAGCCTGGTGCTCTGCAGTCACTCCCCCATCACACCACCTCTCCCCACCCCGGTCTGCCTCATCCTTCTCCTCCCTCCTGCTTTTCCATCTGAACTTCTCACAAGTTTGCCTCCACAGGGCAAACCCATCCAGCCTGCACTGCTCTTTTTTTTGGGGTGAGTGTTAACAGAGCCACTTCAGCTCTCTCCCCTCTTTGAAATGTTTTAGGCCTTGAAGGTACAAGCAGACAAAATTCAGGTCCCAAGAAAAGATTACACAGAGCTCCAGGGAGCTCTCTCTGCATGACTGCCTGGAGCAGACACATACCTACGTGCTCCTGTGTGATCTGTATGGTGGGGAGGGCCTGGATCTTCTCTTTGTCCGCTGGCGGTGGTCCAGTGTTTTCAAACTGATTCAGTAACTGGGAAAACAACCAGCCAGGCAGGCAGAAGGGAGAGGTGAGCTCAGCAGTACACACAATCCACTTGTTTCCTGAGCCAGTGCACTCGGGCCCCGCGTCGCCCCGTTCCTATTCCTGCCCCCACAGTCCCTCACCCCCTGCACCACCACAGGTGCTGCCCCTTCTGCAGCGCTGCACAGGAGGATGGAGACCCTGGCACATCCCACTTTTACCTGTGTGATAATCGCATCCAGGCCGTTGGCACCCCAGGCGTAGTCCATCGGATTTGAGTGCAGGACTCCCCTGAAGAGCAAGGACAGCAAGTGAGTTCATCCAGGAGCACCACCGAGACACTGCCAGAGAGAGCAGCACATCCTCCAACTCACCAAGGGCCCAGGCCTAGGTTTGGAATTGTGGTTGGTGCAATAATTCCATTGACCAGCTGCTGGATAATTCTGAAAGACAAGAAAACCAGGATTGTGTAAGAATTAGTCTGCTGGCTCCCAGCCCAGCACCCTGATGTGGAGGGAGAGGCTGAACACTGTCACAGTGTCAGGGGAAAGAAAAGATTCCCTGTAGCAATTGCAATTGCAGCTTATGGAGTGACAGGCCATGGATAAAGTTTCAGTATTTGATTTGTAAGGGGACAATTCCTGACACGACAGCGAGCGGCTCCCAGGACACGGTTACACAAACAGCGTCTGGTCCTTCCTGCTGTTTCCCCTCACAGTGAGTACAACATTTTGGCAACAACCAGGGAATATTTTCCCACCGCAGGACAACGTCCCAGCCACTGGTCGTGTCACTGCCCAGGTGAAACAGCCCCAACAGACCCCAGGCAGGAGCTGCCAACAGCACCAGGCCCAGCTGGGACACAGCTGGCACCCACAGCAGCGCTGGAGAGCCTTGGGATGCTGCTCCCCAACCCAGGGGAAATGGCACAGGCTGATGCTGAGCTCAGGCTGCTCAGGGAGGAAGAGCAGGGCTCCCTCGCCAGCCCCCGGGGGCGATTCTCACCCTTCCAGCGTGGGGACACCCTCGTGCCTGCCCGAGGCGCGGCGCGTGGCCAGGCGGGCGCGGGGCTGCCTCGCGCCGTAGCGGTGCCGGGACTGGTGCTCGCGCTCCCGCCGCGTCTCCGAGTCCCGGTTGTCTTCTGGCTGCGCGTTGGACCCAAAGGGAAACTCAAAGCTGTCATCAAAGAACCCGAAAGCGAACTGGCCATAGCCCTGGGGCAAGGTGAACAAGTGCTGATCCACGTTCTGAGAGGGAGGGAATGCAGAGAACAGATTGTGACAAGAGAAACGGCCCTCGGCTCCCACGGCGACCCCCAGGCCTGCGGTGACACCGGGCCCAGCCTGCCCTCGACAGCAGCTCAGTGAGGAACAGACATGGGAACTGCACGCAAAGGCAGAAAAAAAACCAAACCACAGTTCCCTGGTTTCCCTTTGGTGTGTCACTGCTGCTTCTGAGCTGAGGCTACTGCATAGCAACACACCCAAACCCTGCTCTCCAAATCCTGCTGAGCCCCCTCACGACGGGAATCAGCTACAAGCGATGGTCCTATGTAACACACGCAGCAAAAATACGGCACGCAGAGATTTCAGGAGCAGCGTGTGGAGGATATTAATTCCTCCTTTCCAAATTCTGCCATGGTCTGGGGAACATTTAAACAGTGCACTACTGGAAAGATACTCAATCCAATGGCAAAGCAGAAGGTGTTGAAAGGGAGAAAGGACTTACCTCAAAAGGATGCCTGCTCTGATCAGTGGCTGACGTAGAGGAACTAGTCTCATTGTCAGCATTCCTATGGGGAATGAAGAACGCTGGTGAAACTCAGAAGCTGCTACAGGAAGATGTGCTGTCTCCCTTCCCTTTAAGGTCTGCCTCCCTCCCCTCCACCCCAGGGCAGGGGCAGCTCCAGACAGAATGTGGTCCTCTTTCAGCTGCCAATTTCCTGGTTGCCCACATCAATTTTCATTTCTCCCTCCCTGAACTCTTCATTTTCCCCCATCCTCACCCATCTCTCCTTACCCTATTAGGTTCTGATTTCACAAAGCTGCAGAGAAGTGCCTGAACCACAACGTCAAGTAAGAATTCCCTGCACAATCCACCTCGAACGTCAGCTAAGCCCCCAGAGCATCAGGACGACTTCTGATCACCGTGACCCCAACACATGTCAGACTAATCTTGAATCAAAGAAACCTCTCTATTGCAGAGGCACTCCCAAGGTCACAGGAAATCACCAAAACAGCCAGGATCAGCCAGGATGGATTTTTAGGCTCCAGGGTTGGTGTGGTCAGACCAAACATCACCAGGTCTGTGCAGAAGCCCCAGGCCACGCAGACCACCACGCTCAGCAGGCAGCAATACCCGCTGCCCCCTGGCCCAGCTGTGCCCCTGCACTGCCCATGGCCCACCCAGAGCCAGTCACAGCCCACAAATGCGACTGAAACATTTAAAGCCATTCCTGGAGCTCCTGCCTGCCAGTAAACTGCCCCACCAGTGGCAGCAGGGCAGCACAGGAACGTGGATCTCGTTGCTCTGGGGCAGAGTCCAAAGTCTCAGCCACAACATTTCACTGTTTGTCCCCACTGTGGTCACTCCTCACACACTGAGGTGTCCGTGCACTCTCCATTCCCGGGTTCCTCTCTGGGGTTATCTCTGCCCTGATGACTCAGACCAGGTCAGAGCTACCACGCACCACAGGGAAAGCCTCCCAACCACTTCTTTATGTTTGTTTTAAACCAACCCATTCCAGCACTGCCCTTCACCAGCAACACTGGGTGCTCAGGGCACTCAGCGTTCCCGTGGCACTCTGACCTGTGGCTGCAAACCTGCCAGAGAAGCCCCATAACCCCACAGTGAGGAGAGATGAGCCAAAGCTTGGGCAGAAGCAACAGAAATGGTGTATCTGATATCCAACTTTGCCTTTGAAACAGTAAGAGAGCAAAGCAGTCCTGGCTCACTCAAGCACCAGTCCGTGGGGCAGTGCATTACCTCGGCTCCTCGGGAAGTTCTTCAATAAAACCAGACTCACACCGTGGGCAGATGTAGTCCTGTGGGAGAAGAGACACCGGATAAGAGATGGAAATGGTACCTCAGAGTTGTGTGTCAGGAACCTCAGGGTGTGACAGGAGGGGTCTGCTCGTCCCCAGCACAAGCCATGGTTCCAGAACCAGAGACCCCAAACCCTGACATTGGTTCTCCCCAGGTCAGTGAGGCCAGAGCTTGGCCTGAACCTGCCGGAGCTCGGCCTGAGAACGATCAGGGCAACGCTGCTAATCCCCAGCACAGACACAGCATTAAACACCACTGATGCAGGTCTGATGAAGTGAAAGCAAACCCCCCACTGCTCCCCACAGAACAGCTCTCAAACACCGGCTCTGGGGACCAGGAAGCGAGGTGGGAATGGCAGTGGGGGCTCAGCAGTGTCGTGGTGCTCAGGAAGGTTGTCACTAACACAGGTTGGGGTTCACAGCACGAGGGGCACGGGGTCATTCTGCAGCCAGGACTTCACACTGCCATGAGCACAGACCTGTGTACTCACCACAGACCTGCTGCCACCCCCCTGCCCTGGGCACTGACACAGACACGCAGGGAAAGCCAGGCTGTGTGTGCAGAGCCTGTGACACCTATTCCCTCCCCATCCCGGGGGGCAGGGAGGAATTTATCCTCCACAACCACGCTGTGCTGGGCTCAGCAGCCCAGAACGCTGGAGATCCTGAAAGGGACTTGTTTTGCTTCCCAGTGCTCGAGGAGCAGCAGCACCACAGAGCTGAGTGTGTGCCTGGCCGTGCAGTGGGCACACACCATCCCAAATCCCCGCGCTGGCAGAGCCGGGCTCAGCTCAGGAGGCATTTAAGAGCTTCTAAAAATAATACCACTTCCCTTTGCTGCTGCTGCACTGGAACTGGCACAGCCCTTTGCCAGGCCAAGGGATTCCCCCAAGGAGCCAAGGCCACCAGCCCCAGGGACTGCCCCGATTAAGGGCTCTGGGGTCGCTCCCCCAGGCCCTGCATCCGGCCCCGATAAAGCCCCAGAGCCACGGCACGTGCCCTGCCCACCCAGGGAGCTCCCAGGCCCAGGACCAGACTGGGACAGCTCCCTGCTCCCTCTGCCACACGAGACTCCCTGTCTGCTGCTGTGGAACAGCCGTCTGTGCTCCACAAGGTGTGAGTTCAGGAATGTCTGCACCCCTGGGTGCCCAGCACAGGGAGCTGAGCAGCCACCTCTGCCCAGGACAATCCCTTTGCTTCCCACCACCACAGACTGGTGGGGACACAGGGGGAATGACCCCGGCCTGAGCACCCTGCTCCTCTCAGCTCCCCTCTCCAGGGGGCTGGGGGGTGTGTGTGTGTGTTCACAGCCAGCTCTGAGCACGGGGATCAGCACATTCCTCTGCAGCTGCAACAGCACAAACGTCAAAGTTTGTTGTTTCTCGGGCTCTTTGAGTCCCTCCTTTGGCAGCTCCTGCCAGTGAGTGAAACCGAGGGAACTTGGAGCCCCAAAACAAGTTCCTGGACTCGCAGTTACCCAGCCCTGAGGCCCCAAACGCAGCCCCTGCTCCCTGCCCAGCCCAGCACGGGGGGTCGGAGCAGAAATAAGTGACAGAAACTGCAGGTTATCCCCCGGCTCCTGCAGGTTATCCCCCGGCTCCTGCAGGTTATCCCCCGGCTCCTGCAGGTTATCCCCCGGCTCCTGCACGTCACAAACCAACCGCCCCCGGCAGGGACAGCTCTGCTCGCCCTCGGCGACTTTTCAAGCTCAGCCTCAGCAGCCAGCGAAGGCTTGTCCAGACAAGACGCTGCGAAAAGTGGCAGGACAAAGAGACCGGCAAGCCCCTCGGAACGGCGCTGAACGCACAGGACACCGGGCGGGGAGGAGGTGACCCACCAGCTCCTCCCCAACAGCCCACGCTCCTTGGCCACCCAGCCCGGGACAGGCTCCGGCCACGCCGGGTTCTGCTGCGTGATTAAAGCACCAGCCCAGGTGCCTACACAGCACTTCTGCCCACGTATCACCCGCGCACCTCCCCGTGTCCCAGCCACACCACCGCGCGGCTTTTCTCGCGCTCCCCAAACGCCGCTGAGGAGACGGAGAAGAAACCCCGCGGCGCTTCCCTCGGCTCCGGACGGGGTAAGGCTGCCTGGGTGCCGCCCCCGGACAGACCCTCACCCCAGACCCCGCTCGGCGGCGGGGCCCGGCGGGTTCCCGTGGGGCGGCCGGAGCGCTCGAACCGCCGCGGGGCCGCCCCGCCCAGGCCCCCCCCCGGCCCGGGCCGAGGGCCCCTCCCGCCGCTCCCGCCCCCGCCCGGCTGCTGCCCCTCGGCCGGGGCGCCCCGTCAGCCCCGTTCCCCTCGCTCCGGAACCCCCCCCCCAGCCCCTCCCAACGCCCCCCAGCCCCGGTGCCACGGGCGGAGCCCCCCCAGGGCCCTCCCCGGTCCCGCCGCCTCTCAGGCCCCCCGGGGGGCCCTGAGGCCTCGCCCCCACGTGCCCGCCCCGCCGGGGCCCCCGGCCGGCCCTGCCCGCTCCCGCCGCCCTCCCCCGGCCCCCCGAGGCGGCCGCGGCGCTCACGGGCAGGCGCGGGGCGATCTCGGCCGAGCAGCAGTGGCAGAAGAACCGGCCCGGCTGCGGCGACGCCTCCGCCATCTTCCCTGCCCGCCTGGCCCCGCCCCTGCGCGCGCCGCGGCGCCGACGGCGGCCGAGGGCGGACACGGGACCGCGCGCGGCGGAAACGCGGAAGGGGCGGGGCGGGGTGACGGGAGGGGCGGGGCGAGGGGCGGGGCGAGGGGAGGGGCTGAGGATGGCTCCGCCCCCCCGCACTGGAGGGGACCCCCGACGGGGACCCCCCGATCCCGACCCCTCTCTCAGCACCGGGGCAGTGGCACCCCCGGGCTTTAAAACATCAGCTCATGAGCTGACTGACCTATTTAATTTGTTATTTTCTCATTAAAAAGAGAAGGAAAAATGAGCTGGGGAGGGGTTGAGCCCCCTCCCCGCGAATGGAGGAAAAAGGGGTACTACCAGTAAATATCCCAGGATTTGCTTAGGATTGCAGTAGCCGGAAAGGAACGGGGATGTTCCATTTTGGCAGAAACCTCTCAAGTAGGGTATTTGCCCCAGACATCACCCCTTGGATGCTGGCGGGTGTTGGGGAGGTTTTGGGGGGCAAGAGGTGGAATCCCTAATTTTAGGGGCCTAGGAAGCCCACCTGGGGCTCAGTTCAAGGCCAGGGTGTTCCCCAGGCTGCAGGTTTTGAGGCAGGGGGTGTGCCTGGCCCTCACTGGGGTCCCAAACCCCCCAGGCTGTTGCTGTGGCACTGCCGAGCCGGGGTTTTGGGGTGGTGTGGCTGGGGGGGCGTTGGGAGTGGCAGAGCTGTGGGGTTTTAGGGGTTCTGCGTGGTGGGGCTGTGGGGTTTTAGGGGTTCTGCGTGGTGGGACTGTGGGGTTTTAGGGGTTCTGCGTGGTGGGGCTGTGGGGTTTTAGGGGTTCTGCGTGGTGGGGCTGTGGGGTTTTAGGGGTTCCAGCCCATGGCACCGGCCCCGCTCCCAGCAGGTGGCATCTTCAGCCCAGGATTTGCTGCTCCAGCTTTGCCGGGTGATGGAGCCGGGGAGGGATTTGTGGAGCAGCTCAAGAGCCGTGGAAAGCTCGGCGGGTCTCCTCTCCCTCTGCTGCAGGGGGACAGGGACAGGGTGAGACGCCCTAAACTGGGCACTGGTGGGACAGGGCTGGGTCAGCGGCTGGGAGGGCTCGGAGATGGTGTGGGAATCACAGCCGTGGGCCAGGCTGGCAGCGCTCAGCGGCCGATCGATGATCCCGGACGCTGATAAGGCGCGTTGGCATTTCTTTACCACCGGTGAGGAAAGAGCTGCTCCCGTAACCCTTTTATTCGGGAGGTGGGTCCAGACAGTGCGTCGTGGCCCAGCCAGGAGCCAGACGGAGCCCGGAGCCTCCACGAGCCCGCGGCCCCGGATGGGGCATCTCGTGCCCCAAGGGAAGCTCCTCACCAGTGTTTCTCTGTGCCCTGTTTGAGGTCGGAGGACAAGTTGCCACTTGATCAAATGGGTGCCGGTTGCCTGTGGGATGGGGAGGGAAGGATCCGGCTCCACTGACTTTGTCCCTCTGGAATTCCCTGACGCAGGAGCTGTGGAAGCTGAACGTGGCAACACTCGGGATGCAAATGGCAAGGGATGTGAGTGCACGTGGAGATAAGAGCAGCAGTGCCTCCAGCACACAGCACCCCCAGGGCCCCCTGAGCCCCTCGACTGTCGGGGTGTGCTCCTGTGGGGACAGAGCTCCACGTCGGCACCGCAGGCTCAGCCCATGACCTGCAGCCCCCAGGCACAGGCAAAGCCCCCTGCCCGTCCCTCATCGCTGGTGCTGAGCTCCCGTTTTGGGGGGTTGAGGCCCTGACTTTGTAGCCCCGGCCACAATTCCCCCCCCGAGGAGGGCACGAGGGTCCCCGGGCAGGTGCAGCCCATCCCTGTCACCGCTCAGGCACCCCAGGATCAGGAGTTCTGGGCTCAGCTGTCCCCCCGCCCCTGGTCGGGAGCAAATTTGAGTCACCCTGGGAAGGATTTTCCCACGGTGCTGCAGAAAGGCAAACTGCACCCTCACCCGAGAGAGCTGACGAGGAGGTGACACCTCCCCGCTTCGTACCGAGTCATCCTTACACAGAGCCCGCTCCCAAACTGGCCGCCCTGCTCGGGTGAGAGGGGGAGTGTTGGCCAAGGGCAGTGGAAAATACCCCGGGGCTCCCGCTGTCTGAGGGGACAGGACAGGGTGGGAGGCTCCTCTGGCAGCTCGGAGTCACGGTGGACAGGGGTCCCAGGGCTTCCTCCCGACCTCTGCACTTCTAAACAAAGCCGTGGCTGGAGCTGGAGCCCCCGTGCTGCCTGGCTGGTGGGGGTTTGGGGTGCAGCTCCGGGCACAGCCTTGTCCCAGGCTCTGCCTTGAGCCCTTGGAAGCACAAATACCTCCTGGAGCTGGAGGTGCTTCCAGCACAGTTCCTGCCAAGTGAGAATAACTGGTGCAGCTGGTCTCCCTGCTCCCCTCCACCCAACATCATATATAATTGCCTATTTTAATTAATAAATTGGAGGCCACTCAAAGGAAAGCGGCGAGATTCCTTACAGACACTGCAGGGATTGTCTGCCCGCCCCGAGCCAGTCGTGTCACGGTGGATTTGAATCGGTCTCCTTTGAATTTCCTCAGACAGATCGTGAGATTTACATCCCCCACCTCGTCTCCTGGAGCCTCGCACCTTCAGGCTGCGGGTCTGGATCCCACCTGGCAGCGATCCGGCAGCTCCCGATGACCCAGGAGTGGCGGCACAAGCTGAGCCCCAACCCCGCCGCTGCCAGGCTCCGAGTGCTGAGGGGAGCTGGCAGAGGGTGGGCCCCAGCCCTGCAAGGCTCTGATCCCTGGATCCACCATGTCCCAGCAGCAGGACCCTGCCCTGGGCCCCCTTGTGCCATCCCAGTGGCCCACCTGTCTCTGGCAGCAGCCTGGGAAATTCACCGTCCCTGGGGGCTGCTTTTGGGCTCCACCAAAAGTTTCCCTTTTCTTTCTTTTTCCTTTTGGATTCTTTGCTTTTTTATGCTTGATTTAAACCATTGTTCTTCAAGGGAAATTTTAATGTGAAAAACATGTTTTTCTACCAATCGCCAGCCTGGGCCAAGCAATCAGGCTCCCTGCCCGACACGGGCTGTGTGGCAGATGGGGGGGGTTCAGGCAGGCCATGACCTGCAGTGGCTCTGCCCTTCAATGGCCCGAGGGATTTGGAACCTGCAGGGCCACCAGACTGGCGGGGCCAGGGTGCCACAGCCCGTCGGAACGTCAGCGGGGTCCGTGTCCTCCTCCTGGCTGGCATGGGAGGAGAGCAGCCAACAGCCTCACTGTCCTGTCCCGATAACCAGCGCCTTGCCCCGGGAACAAAGGTCAGTGGGGCAAGAACTGCCCTTCCCGCTGCAGCTCTGCCTCCTCCGTCAGCGCCTCTGCCCGGCCTCACCGAGGAGCCAAAGGACTTGAATGACCCGGGAGGTTTTCCCGACTCCCGGCGCTGCTGGACCCAGTTCAGCCCCAGACGGTTTCCTGACGTTCCGCCGTGCTGCCAGCTCTCCCCTCGAGGCTCGCTTTGCTCCTGCCCTGTGCCCTGGAGGAGGCAGAGCTTGTGCTGGGAGCCCACGCGGCTGCCGGCGCTGACTCACGGCTTGTTTACACACACGCCTGTGTCACGCGTGGCCGAGCCCAGCCCGGCTGACCGCGCCGGGCTCGGCCATGTGGGCAATGGGATCGTTCCACCAGGAGCTCGCTGAGGTGTCTGTAAATCCTTGTGCATGGACAGCAGAGGCAAAACCAGAGCCAGCTCTGGGCCATGGCCATGAGATGTCTACTCCTTATTGAGAGGGGCACACTCTGTCAGAGTGGATGGGACAGGATGTCCTTGCTGGCTCTGGCTGCTGCTTTCCTGCATCCCGTCCTTCCCAGTCCCCACTCCATGTTGCTTGCAGCTCCTGGATCCCAGCACCAGCATTTCTCCCGCACAGGCAGAGCCCAGAGCATCTTCCATCAGTGTGGGGCAGAGCTGGGGGCGTTACCATGAAAGACTGAGAGAGAAGAGGCCTTGGAGGAGTGTAGCTCTTGCCAGGGGCACCCAAAGCTCTGGAGAGGGGGAAGACATTGCTGAGGAGGGGAGAGGGAACAAATCCCCCCAGGGTGATGTTTCCTGGGGCGCTGCTGGTGCTGATGCCAGCAGCAGGGAGGCAGTCTGGGTCTGGGCATCAGCAGGAAGGATCAGAGTTTGATCAGGAATCAAACAGGATGGGTGATCAGATTTGGAGGGGCAAGTCTTGGGAAGGTATGTCAGCCTCCCGGCCCTCCCTGCACGCCGGCGCTCCCGCCCTGCCCTCCTTCATCCGCAGAAGTGGAAGTGTCCCAGGAACATGAAACGATTACTTGGCGAGGAGAATCCAGCTCAGCACTTCTTGGCATTTGTTCACAGCTTTCATCTTCAAAGCTCCTTGCAAACATTAGCAAGCTAATCCCTGCAACCTTCCTGGGAGATAGCGCAGGATCAAGCGGAGGAGCATTATCTCGTCTCAGCAGATGGGGAAACTGAGGCACGCAGCGGTGACGCTGCCGCCCCAGGGCGCAGGGCGAAGCTCCGTGTCAGCGCTGGGGGTGGAGTGTGGCCGTCGGGGCGCAGCTCACGCTGCTCCAACACTCTCTCCCCAGTTCCACTGACGTGGCCGTGAGCCACAAGCACCAACCCAATTCACGGGGCTGGAGCCCGTGAGGACACGGTGGAGAAAATCCCGCCTCAGGGTCAAGGCTGCCGGCAGCAGCCCCGGGGCTGTGCCCTCAGCTCGTGCCTTGCAGCAGTCACTCAGCACAGGCTCCGGCTCCGAGGGCTGTGACTGAGGTTTGGTCCCACCAGCTCTCCTGGGTGCACACTGAGCTCCAGCGCCGGCCCTGCCGTGCCAAGCCTGGGTCCCATCCCCAGGGCTTCCCATGGATCCACCTGAGCCCTCACCCACAGCCCCCCTCCCCACTGCTGTGTTTGGCAGCACCTCCACCTCCACGGGAGAAAGTGGGACATCCCACTGCGGAGAGGAACAGGGCCAGGGTCACCTCGCTCTGACAGGGAAATGGCAACACCCAGGCCCTGGACAACACGACAACACCTGCCCACGGATCCGTACTGGTGGTATGAAACCTCTGCCCTGACCCTGGGCTCTGGGAGAAACACTTCTCAATTGAATGTCTTGTTGCAAATTGCAGCTCTAATTGGTTTAGCAGCGTTTAATTAGCCTGAACTGATGAAAGAGGCGAGATTCCCTCCTTAAAGGAGCCTAGCAGCAGGATGCACCAGCCAGGGTTTGGGGGGAGAATGGCTGCATCTGAACTTCATCCCGAAATCCTGCTGCAGCCCTGCCCCAGCATGGCACCAGTGCCCAGATGAAAGGTCAGATGCGAGGCCGCCATTCACTGCACTCCAAAGGGCTCCTTTGTTCCTGCTCCAGCGCCTCCCGCTGCCCCCAGCCCCAGCCCAGGGGCTCCTTTGACTCCCTTCGGGTGCCACAGGGCTGCTTTCCTGCAGATCCCAGTCTGGCCCCTCGTCCCCCTCCCTCCACGGAGCATCTCAATCACGTCCCAGGCTGCTCATGGGGTGCAGAGAGGCAGAATCACCCTGTGTGCAAGACTGGTTGGTGGAATTTTGCTCCCAGCTTTGCTTGAGAACCAGCCTTGGCCCCCTCTTGCGGCATCACTGCAGGCGAGTCACTTTGGCCGCGATCGGGACAAGGGCAAGTGGAGCCGCCAACATGGTTTTCCTGGGAGCAGGGCAGCCTTAGCAGGGCTCTGAGCCCCCTTTAGCTCCAGGACCCACTTACTTCCCAGCCTCCAGGCTCCTCCTGCCTCACATCAGGAGCCTGGCTGCTTCCCTGACAGAGGTGACAAACGCATGCTGCTCCAAGCGAGGTCCGACCCCTTCCCTGCCAGAGCCAACGGTTGTGCAACTCCACTCTGAGCCAGGGAAAATCCCTTCCTGGCCTCTGTGAGCTCCTCTCATATCCTGGAGCATGTGAGTGAGTGCATCACCACCCTCTCGCTCATGGACATCCCTCTTGGAGGTTTGGCTTCCCAGCCCTCTGCCCTTACATGGGCAATCGCTCCGAGGGAGCCGGGTCGTGCCAGCCGGGCCAGGGCCGGGAGCAGCGCCGGGGGCAGGGCCAGCAGCACACCAGGATCCTGTGCAGGCAGGGGCTGCCAGCTCTGTCCTTCCCCCCAGGGCCCTCCTCTGTCCTCTGCGCGGCGTTCCCGGCCCCACCACGCGCTCTGGGGAGGCGCCGGGTGCTGCAGGACACGGGGCTCCTGCACCTGCAGATGGCACCAGTGCCACCAAACCCATCCTTCCCCATTCCTGACCCCTCCCTGGGGGTGCAGGCGACTGTATGGGGAAAAGAGGAGGAAGATCTGCCTTGGTGAGAGACAACTGGCTGGTCAGAGGGACAAGGAGAGGGATGGAGACTGTGGTGGTGCCGGTGGAAACGCTGCTCTGCCTGTGCTGGCAGCTGGCATTGCACCCGCTACCCCCGCTGTGGGACCTGGGCTGCTCCACGTCCCACCGGACCAAAGCTGCGTCCAGCCCCATCCTGAGCCAAAGCGAGCTGCTTGTGCTGTGCTGG
>JAWWMA010000090.1:2306807-2322328 GCA_035041425.1 Mionectes olivaceus | reverse complement strand
GCTGCTCCACGTCCCACCGGACCAAAGCTGCGTCCAGCCCCATCCTGAGCCAAAGCGAGCTGCTTGTGCTGTGCTGGCACCACTCAGAGCCAGGAGGCTGCTGCTGGGCCAGAGGGGTGGTGCAGGGTCCCCGGGGCCCTGTGGTCGGGGCCCCTCTCCGAAAGAGCCCAGCTCAGCCCTGCTGAAAACATGACCTCAGCTGAGGCCAGTGCACGGGGTGAAACGTTCCTCAGCTGTGTGGCCGTGAGCTGGACACGGCGCTCAGGGCTGGGAGGGCCCTGGGCTGTGGCAAAGAGCTCTGTGTCCCCAGAGCTCTACCTGGGGAGCTGGGTGACAGCCCTGGTGCACCCCAATCCCCCTTCAGACAGGTGGGCAATCCCTTTGTGGTGGCACTGAGCAAGAAGCAAGGCCAGGCAATGCCAGAGAGTCCAACCTGCCTTGTCCTGGGCTCCCCACTGTGCTCCTCAGTCCTGTCAGGAGCACCACAAAGCCCTGGAGCCCCTGAAAGTCTGGCAGTATTGGCCCAGTCCCAGTTCCCCAGCACAAGCCAGGCCATGCAGGGTCCAGCACGCATTTGGGAGCCAGAAGAAGCAGCGCTAGTGGCAGTGGGGACAGCTGGGGAGAATGGGGGCCATGTGCCAAAGGAGTATGACCCCACCAGCTCTTCTCCTTCCCCTCCTTGCCTGGCAGGGCTCGAGCTGGTGCCTCAGTTTCCTTTCGGCTCGTTGGGGGTGACGCTGGGCACCAGCCGAGCTGCAGGGGTGTTTGGGTAGCAGAGATGAAAGGAGCCACATGAGACAGCCCTCACCGTGCCCCTGCTGCCAGCCGGGCTGCTCCTCGAGGAGGAGGAGGGCGGGAGGAGGCAGACGCGGGTTCATGCGAGGATGGGTGTGGAAGGCGCGGCCGTGCGGGCGGCAAAGGGTCGGGCAGGGAGCTGTTCTGGGTTCCCTACGCCTCGGGGTCTGCCCGGACACTGCTCTGCTCCGCTGCACACCGAGCACGGGGACACCCCCAAACCTTCCCCGTCCCATCTCAGTCCCGGGCTGCCGGTCCGTGCCCGCCCCGGGGGAAGCAGCGCGGACACGACTGCCCACCCCCCCCGCTCTGTGACGATCTGACCCCTCGCTGCCACCCCCGCGTTCCCGCACTCACCCCCCTCGCTGCCCCCCGACTCCACCGCCGTTGCCCCCGCCCCGGCCCCCCCGCGCCGCCCCGCCCGGTGATTCACGCCTCCCCGCCGCTTTATAGCTCCGTCGGTCTCGCCGCTGCCTCACAGCAACAGGTCACCGGAGCGCCCCGGCCCGTCCCGGCCCGTCCCCGCCCGGCCCGGCCATGCCGCTGCGGCTGGCGCTCTGCCTGCTGGCGCTCTGCAGCTCCGCCGCCGCCGCGCACGGTAAGAGCCGCGGGGTCCCGGTTCCCGCGGGGGTCCCGGCGCGGTCCGCCCGCCCGGTAACGCCGCTCCCCGCCGGCAGGTGCTCGGGGCGGGGGCGGCCCGGCCCGGGGTCGCGGAGCCGTTATATCGGGCGGCACCCCCGGACACCGCTGTCCCGTCCCGCCGGGCAGATGCGGAGCTCTCGCCGGCACAAACCCGCGTAAACGGGCGGAGCGGAGACTGCCCCGTGGCCGGCGGTGCCGCTCGGGTGTCCCGGTCCCTGCCGTCCCTCCATCGGGCGGGTCGCGGGGATACACGGCGAGAGGGAGCGCCCGGGGTCCCGCCCGGCCCCGCTGCCGCGTCCCGCATAGCGGCGGGGCCGCTGCCCGGCCTCGGCATCCCGCACCCCGTGCGTGTGCCCCGGGAGTCCCTGTTCCCGGAGGAGGCAGAGCCGGCTCGGGGCTGCGTGGCCCCCGGGGGGACGGGCCGGGAGTGGGGCCGGTCTGTGACCGGGGTGTGGAGTTCGCAGCTTGGAGCCTCTCCCGGTTCCCCTGCCGTTGTTAGCGGCTTTCTCCGTGCTTGGGCGGTGTCGGGGCTGTGGGGTTGGACGTCCCGAGACCCAGGGCCGGGGCTCCATCAGCCCTTCCCAGCGCCTCGGAGCCGTGCGGTGCTGCTGGTGTCGCCTCTCCCGCATCGGGGCGGGAGTTTCCATCTTCCCTTCGCACGATGCCGAGTGTTCCGTGGGGAGTGGGGGCCGCGCGGTGTTATAACGAGAAATTGGGCTTGGAAGAGCAATTGAACAAATCAGTGCAGGATAACCCCCGATGGCAGCCGCGTGCTGGCACTGCTGGTGCTGCCCGAGGTGTCCAGGCGCTGGTTTCTGCAGCCGGAGGATTTGCTCCAACCTCGGCTGCCCCGCGGATGCAGCCGGGCTGGGAGCCCCATGTGTTTGTGGCTGAACCAAAATCGTATGCGAGGGGGGAGAAAAGGGGGTAGAGGGTCTGGGGCGGGCTCCACTTGGGTCAGGGTGAATCCTTGCCCTGGAGGGGAGCGATCCCCCCCTGGCAGCACAGGACACGTCCCTGCCCCCATCTCTCCCTCCCTCCCTCCCTCCCTCCCTCCCTCCCATCTTTTGCCGTTTAACAAACCTCAAGCGCAGCTAATGAGAGCACGAACCCAAATAAGCGTCACAAGAGGCTGGTTTGCAGAGGCGGAAATTGCAAAGAAATCACTCACAACAAAAAAAAAAAAAAAAAAAAAGAAAAAGAAAAAAAAGAAAAAATCTAACTGATTCGCTGGTGGGTCACGGAACAAACAGGCTTTTGAGTCAGAGCAATCTGGTGCCGCGGGGCTGGCCCAGACCCAAGGGCTGGGGCAAGTGCCCCACGCTCCAGCCACTGGCTCAGATGCTCCTTGCAGAGGCCATGTGTGTGTCAGGCCCCCGTGCTGGGGAACAGTTTCATTCCTCCGTGGGGCCACTGGTACACACTGGGGGATCCAGAGCATGGTTGCCCACTGGCCCTGCTCTGCCTGCCTTCCCACCCCCAAGCTGGGGTCCCTTCTCTCTGGGGCCGGGCAGGAGCTGGGCAGAGATGGAGTCAGGGCAGGGAAGAGGTAAGCTGCAAGCCCAACTAAGATGCCTTGGCCTGCTGGCTGGGCATCTCCCAGAGCATCACTGCGTGTGCTGGGATAACTGGTGCATCCCTGTGGTCCCTGTGCTGGTTTTGGACCTGTTGGCAGAAGAGGGTTGGCAGCAGCCCCAGGCGTGGGCATGGAGCTGCCATGCCAGGGACCCTTAGGGCTACCTGCTCTAGGACAGCTCTTGTACCACAGGAGCGATGGGAGCTGGAACAGAGTGTCTCTGTGTTCCCCAGCTCATCCCAGGCACCGGAGCAATCTCTGTGCCTCTTGCCCGAGGTGGTCCAGCCACAGCTGGTGTCTTGCTGCCCTTCGTGGGACTCTCAGCACCGCAGGGATTCCTTACCCTCTGCCCTCTCCACAGGTGGTATCTGCTGGTTGCAGCAGGGGAAGGAGGCCAAGTGCACCATGATCCTGAAGACGGGTGTGACATGGGAGGAATGCTGTGCCAATGGCAATGTGGATGTGGCCTGGTCTAACTACACCTACCCAGGCAACAAGATCAGCCTGCTGGGCTTCCTGGGGCTGGTGACGTGCCACCCCTGCAAAGGTGAGAGGACTGGGGAATGGGGGAATGCTGTGGGGCTGAGCTCTGCCCGTGGGGAATGCTCAGAGCCCGCAGCTCCAGGCGATGCACCAGTGATGGGGCTGGGCTGCCCCTCACCAGACAGGGCTCTTCTGGGAAGTCTGGAGCAGTACAGGGACCCCAGGGACTGCTGACCCCGTGCTCCTGCAGCTCCTGGACAGATGCTGCTGCGGGTCAGAGCTGGCAGGACAGGCTGCATCCCCTGGCTGCTCTCGTTCTGTGTGTATTTTAGTTCTCTCCCAGTGGAGTAGGACGCGTGACCCGGGTCTTGGCCGGGCAGCCGAGTGCAGGGAGCGGAGCTGGGGCTGCCTGTTCCCGAGTTAACCTCACTGCACTGGGGCCTCCTGCCCCTGCCCTCACCACGGCTGCTCAGGGGGAAACTTTGTCAGGTTTTTCTAAGGAAAGAAGATCTGTTTCTTCCCCTCCACTCCCCCTCGCTCCTCCCAGCACGTGTGTGAAATGGCTTTATGTAACGGGCAGTTCCAGAAGTGGAAACTCTCCAGCTGTGAGTTCCAGTCCCACCAGATGTTTTGGCGTGTGCCGGAGGCGCGGATCCCCCAGCACTTTTGTGGCTGTGTGAGAACGCGCTCGAGGACCTGCTTCCCGCAGGAGGCAGGAGCAGGGATTTGGAAGGTCATGTTGTTATTTGCTTAAAGGAGGAAAAGGTTCCCAACAAAACCACTTCCTCTGGTTCCCTGCACTCCTCGGGCCCATCCTGGTGCAGCTTGTGGTTGCACCCCATGCCAGCCAAGAGCTGAGTGAGATCCTGGCCTTGGCCCCAACCCTGCCCAGTGGAGCTGGGAGAACTGGGACCCTCTCCATGGGCTCCCCCAGGCCTGGGGCAGAGTGCAGTGGGGACAGGCAGCCCTGGACCAGGAGTCTGCCCTCACCTCTGCAGAGAGGCTGGGAGCCATGGGGGCTGCTGATGGCCACAGACCGCAGTGGGGGCTGAGGCTCCTGGGGTTTACTCGGGTCTGGGAGCAGGGCCTTTAAAGAAACTGCTGGAGAGCCCAGCCAGCACTTGCACCACAACCCCCCACTGTCAGCCAGCCCCTGCCTGTCCCCTCCAGATGGAGCTGGTGCTGCTCCTCACCAAGCTCCAGAGGCCTTGGAAGAGGGTGGATAAGAGGAGCTGTGCTCCCACTCCCCGGGCTTGCGGGGCTGGAAGAGGTTACTCCAGGATAAAGTGGGCTGCAGCCGGGACAGCCGAGCCCCACGGGGAGGTGCTGGCCAGGCCCTGGGGGCTCTGCAATGGGTCTCTGGGAGGGAAGTGAAATTCCTGGCTCCAGCTGCTGGGGACACGGTGTCCCCCACAAGGACACAGTTGCAGAGGGGGGGCCAGGCTGTGGGGTCGGGGTCACAGGCAGATTCTCCAACTACTCCCTCCCTTGCTGGGACTGTCTGGACAGTCGGACCCTGCTCTGCTGGCAGCATCTCAGAATGGAGGCTGATGAGGGTCCTGTTTCCCCTGGCAGCCCTGGGACACAGAGCTGTAACCCTCTGCCCTGGGGTCCCCATGTCTCAAGCTCTCCTTCCCTGGGACAGGCCCCAGCTGTGGAAATCAGAGAGCAATCCGGGAAACTGTTTCCCACCAGGGAATTTCCCCTAGGGTCTGCTGGGCCAAGCAGACAGGGAATTTCCCCTTCCTCCTTCTCCTCCTGCTCGCTGTCTCCCAAGGTGGCCCATCTCCCACAGGGAAATCCCCCTGTGTGCCTCCCAAAGCTCCCAGCACACACCCTGTCTGCAGGGATCCTTCCTGCTGGGGGAGAATCCCTGTCCCGGGAAGCCTTTCGGTCTTGCCCAGCGTGGGTGCTGATTGGTCCAAGCAGTGCCTGCATCCTGGGGAGCTCAGGGACCAGTTCCTCTGGGATGAGGGCTGTGTGTGCTTTGGGAGGCAGAGGGGATCCAGCTGCCCCAGACAGAACCCCTGTCCCTGCTGCTGACCCCTTTGCCTCTCCCTGCACACTCTCCCGGTGTCTGGGCCCCTGGGCACCAGGATGGGCCCCTGCTCAGAGCCAGTGGCCCCTCTCCACCCCTGTTGGCGTGGGCACAGCCCCGGGGCACTGGCGGGACCCCCTGAACCCGGCCCCCGTGCTGGCCGGGAGGTGACCCGGGGGGACAAAGCATCTGTCTGTCTGGGGACCGGCGCTGGCTGCTGCCTCCTTCTCTTGTGTTCCAGTCACAGAGCGAGACAGGGCCAGGCATTGTCTGCTGGGAGCGGCATTCCCAATCGCCCCGACAACTCGCGAAGCCCAGCTCTTTCTGGAGGAACTGGGGCCTTGTGGAGATAGATTTTTCCATTGCACAAGAGAAAGAAATGACTCCTTCCAAAGAATAAATAGATGGGAAGGAGTGAGCTGGTGCTGAGCGGGGCCGGGGCTCCGGCTGGGGTGAGCGCGGGATGACTGAGCAGAGCCACAGCCAACGACCTGCTCCTTGGCGGAGCTGAGCAGATCCAGATGCTGCTGAGGCAGCTCCGTGTCAGCACGTGTGCTGTGGCCCGGGGGGCATTCGGGACTGCGAGGGCCGATGCTGGCCCCGTCCTGCTCGGTGTCGCGCTGGGGCTGGGCAGGACGGGCCCTTCCCTGGTGGGGGAACAGCCGGGGCTGTGTCCTCATGTGCTGCTGCTCTGTGTCCCCAGAGAGCTGTGAGGGGGTTGTGTGCGGCCCCGACAAGGTCTGCAAGATGAAACACGGGCGTCCCCAGTGTGCCTGTGCCCCAGACTGCTCCAGCCTGCCCCGCAAGCTCCAGGTCTGCGGTTCTGATGGCTACACTTACCGGGACGAGTGCGACCTGCTGACGGCCAAGTGCAGAGACCACCCTGACCTCGAAGTGATGTACCAGGGCAAATGCAAAAGTAGGTGCAGTTGGGCCCCCAGTCCACTGTGTCCCATTCCTATTCTGTCCCTGTCCCACCCCGATCTGATGTGGTCCAGAGAGGGAAGGTCCATCCCAGCGCAGGGTCTCACCTGCAGGACACGGGGCTTGGTGCCCATTAAGGGGACTTTGTAGCCTGTTGGTGTACTGGGGTTTGGCTTCACTGCAGGCTGAGCAGTAACAGTCCCTAAAATGTCATTTACAAACGTCAAGCCCCTTTTTTTCCTCTTTTGTAAAGGGCGCAGTGATCCTCCTGGCTCTGCCAAGAGCTGTCAGAAGGATTATGGTTATTTTTCCAGCCCTGCTCTTTGGAAGGCTTTGTCTGTCAAGCTCTAGGCTGAGCAGGGAAATGTGGGGCAAGAAATGGGAGTTTGGGAGCTGCAGATGCCCAATCTTCCAATCCAGCAGGGAAAGGAAGAGAGGAAGGTGAAGGGACGATGGGGGTGAATGAGCCCCCAGCGCCACCACCCCCCAGCAGAGCTCCGTGCAGGGCCTGATCCTGCTGCACAGGCTCCCCCCACCCCCATGCACCCTTCTCCAGCACTGGGGCGAGTCCAGGGTGACCCGGCCCTTCCCTCTTGCCGGGCCAGCACGGTGGTTGCCAGCCTGGCTGCAGCAGCTGCTGCTTCCCTGCCAAGGCACCTGCGTGCAGCCGCTGGCCCGGCCAGGTCCCGCTGCGCCAAACGGGCTCGGGCTCCACCACTGCAGCTGGACCTCAGCTCCTCCCGTGCGGCAGAGCTCGGGCTGGGGCTGAGCCCGAGGGCTTGGGGCCACGTGCTCCCTCACGCTCAGGATGTCAACCCCTGCCAGCCCCTGCCCTTGGGACCATCCAGCCCTTGGCTCCTCTCTGTTCCCCAGTAGCAAAAGTCGGGAGGTGACTGGGTTTCCTTGGGATGATGCCCGCTGTCCTCCTGGGTTCTGGGAGCCACGGGAGGGGTGGCCTTCCTCTGGTCACCCCAGCCCCGTGCTTTCCCTGCAGAGTCCTGCTCCAGCGTGGTGTGCCCCGGCACCCACACCTGCGTGGTGGACCAGACGGGCAGCGCCCACTGCGTGATGTGCCGGACGGCTCCCTGCCCCGAGCCCACCAGCCTGGACCACGCCCTCTGCGGCAACAACAACGTCACCTACCCCTCGGCGTGCCACCTGCGCCGGGCCACCTGCCACCGCGGCCGCTCCATCGGCGTGCGCCACTACGGGAGCTGCTCAGGTGAGCGGGGCGGGGCGGGGGGCAATGCCCACGGACCCCCCAGCGCCCGGTCACCCCTCACACCCTCCTCACCACTTCTCTCTGCTTCCAGCTGCGGCCAAATTCTCGGCAGAGACGGACAGCGTGGAAGAGAACTATGTGTGAATCCTCCCTCGGCCGAGCCGGAGCCGGGAGACAGGGGCATTATGTGTATATTGTACAAACCATATACCTGATATTTATTAAGATAAAAAAGATCCTTATTTATCCCTGTGTATGTTATGCAGTCGCAGGGGGCTCAATTCCCATCCTGCCAGCCGGGGAGCAGGGATGGGGGCTCATGGCCAGAGAGATGCTGAGCTGCCCTGGGCTGCTTTGGTGCCCAGCAGGTGCCCAGCAGAGCTCTCCACTGGCCACTGCCCTTCCTTGCTGCTGGTGCGGTGTGGAGGGGTGTCCGTGGGCCCCCCCTGTGTGTCCTTGGCCAGCAGCCCTGGGCCTATTTATTTTTGGATTAATTCTCAGTACTCTGCTGACGTTTCTGGCTGGGACCTCGAGGTCTAGAGGGAATCTGTGCTTTTGCCTTCCCTGAGGGGCTCAGCCCCAGCTGCCAGCAGCAGGAAAGGCAGTGCATGCTGCATCAGATTGGAGAGAGATAGATATATATTTTTATATATATTAAAAAAAAATATATGTATGTTATTGTCTCCTAAAGTTTCAGCATGTGTGTGTTCAGAGGTATTTCAGTTTAGGTCTTCCCAGGCTCATTCAGACCAGGCTCCCACTGTCTTCGGAGGTGATGCCGGTGCCCAGAGAGCTGGTGCAGTGGCAGCTCTACCTGGGGGGCATGACCATTCTCCCTGGACCACTGAGCCCCCACCCAGAGCCCATCACCCAGGGCAGCTGCCCCCAACCCTCTTCATCCCTCCCTGCCAGAACAGCTTCAGATGGAGCCCAGGCTGCAGGGAGAGATGGCCCTGCCCGCCCCTCCAAGGACCCCCTCACTGCAGGGGCCCGAACCCCCTGCTCTGCCCACACCTGTATTTATTTTTATTCCTTCTCTCATTTCTTCTGTTGTCACCTGTGTAAATACCAGCTCAGCTATGACACCAAAATCTCTTGACTTTATATAAATACCATTTTTATATATATATTATATATAAAAGTACCTTATCTTCTATTTTTGTATGACTGGATTCTGACCCTCAAGGCAGACGCTTTGGGAACACCCACATTCCCTACTCTGTATTGTTGGGGCATTTTACGGCTGTGTTGGAGTTGGATTATAATTATAACCCAGATTAAACAGTGCTGTGGGTCTGGTTTTGTTGGGCAGGCTCTGGGGCCGCAGGAGATGTTGTTGTCCCCGGGGCTGTGCCCCTGTGCCGGGGTTTGGGGATGTGGGGAGCCCCCAGCAGCGGCGAGGAGCCGCATCCCATCTGCTCCGGCTTGGCGCTGGGGTTTTCCAGCCCGGCCAAGGCTGCTCAGAGCAGCGGGAGGGAAGGGGAGAGCAGGGAAGAGCAAGCCGCGACGCAGATAAATCTGTTCCCAATCTCAGGCTGTGCCATGAGGGTTTGGTATTTCACAAAACAATTCCTGCCGGTAATTGGGTCCCGATGTGGGATGCTTCCCGGGCAGCAGCCTGTGGCTTGACGTGCTGAGCTCCACAGGAACTGCCGCTGATCTCCCTCAGCTGCATCCCCTGTGCTGGGGACCAGCACAGCCCCTCAGCCCTCCACCGAGCCCCTCAGAACCGTGCCCAGCCCAGGAGTGCCTGGCAGAGAATCACGGAATCATTCAGGTTGGAGAAGACCGCTCAGATAGCCCAGGACGCTCACGGGGACTGTCTCCTGCAGCCTCTCCCTGCCCGCCCAGCTCAGCCGCGTCCCGCAGCTCTCGGGGATGGATGGACAGGGGTTCCCAAAGCTCTGCCCGTGCCCTCCCGGGTACCGGCGCTGCCGCACGCGGTGATGCGTGGCCCGGGGTCCCGCACGGCCCGCCCGCAGCGCTTCCTGCCCACGGCAGCTCCCGCTCCTCCTGCCCCGCCGCGGGCTTTGGCCCCGGCAGCGGCTGCTGCGTGGCCCCGTGCCGAGCCCGCGGGCACAGGCTGCGGCAGCAACGGCGGCTCCTGTGATGAGCGGGAGATTTCAGCCTCCAAAACATAGCTGTGAGTCAGGCACCGCCTTCTCACCAGTTTTTGGGTGGTCTGGGACAAGCCGGGGCAGGCGCCGGCTCTCCAGGCTCCCCGGCAGCGTGCGGAAGCCCTGGGGCTGCCAGCCCTGTCCCGGCATTCCAGGAGGGTCTCTGCCCACACCGCCTCTGCCAGCACACCGCTGGGATTTGGGGATTCCTTGGATGCTGGCAGCTTGGCAGGGGTCTGTCCTCTACTGGGTGTCCCCACGGCCACTGGTGACCGCGGCTTGTGTCCCCTGACCCTGTGCAAGCCCCTGCAGCAGCCACAGCGTGCCAGTCTGCCAGTTTGCGGATAAAACGAGCAGCCAGAAGCGGGGAATGTCTGGGTCTGTCCTCGGAGACGGCCGCGATGCCGGGCAGAGCCACACGTGTTTCAGCTGAGACGCAGCAGCAGCAGCTCGGCACATGTCCCCTGGCCACCCTGGCACCCGGTTCCCACGGGGCGAGCGCCCGGCTGTGGGTGGGGGAGGTGGGTGAGGCTCCTGACGGATCCCTGTGGGCTCTGCCAGCGCAGCTGGGAGCCCGCCTGACCCCGGGGGGTGTCTGTGGTTCCCCTGTTTGGGGGGTCCCGTGGAGCAGTGGGAAGGGTGTGGTGTGGGATGGGATGGAACAAGATGAGGAGGGATGGGACGGGACGGGACGGGACGGGACGGGATGGGATGGGATGGGATGGGATGGGGAGCCCCACCCCTGGCGGGAAGGCAGCTGGGGTGGCAGCACCTGGATGCAGATCCTGGCTCTGCTGGGGCAGGGCCTGGTCCTGAGTGGGGGTCCTGCTCCCCTCCTTCCTCCTGTGTCCCCTGCTCCGTCCACCCACACCCAGGACAAGTGGGGGGACCAGAGCAGAGAGGAAAGCAGTGGGATGGGGACCGAGGGTTTATTGAAGAAGGAAAATGTTGCTGCCACAAGAGGCCACATGAGGTGCTGGGGGTTCTGGTACAGCCTGGGGGGACGTGACACCCCTCACTAATGGGCACAGGGGGGGTCCTGCCCTGAGCATCAGCTCCCAGCCTCCACCAGAGCTGGAGAACCTGGGAGTTCTGGCCCTGTTCTCACCTCCTGGGAGAAATCTCAGCCCCTCTCCCCACAGCCCACCCCCAGGACCCCCTCCCAGCCGTGTTAGGGTTTTGGCCTCCCCTTCTGAGTGCGGGGCCCTCGCACAGTGCGATGCACCCAGTCAATGTAGTTGGAGATCTTGGTGTAGATATCGGGGAACCGGCGGTCCCCACATCTCTCCCCAGAGAACGAGACGATGCCATAAACCTTTTCCTTGAAGATCAGGGGTCCCCCGGAGTCACCCTGCAAAGTGAGGAGTTTGGAGGGAGACGAGCGGGTCTCCTGGGGGTTGGTGGGTGTCGGGGCCGGGGGTGCACTCACGGCACAGACACCCTGCAGGGTGGCGTTGCGGCTGGCCCCACACAGCATGTTGGCCGAGACTTTGCCCCTCCACAGCGTCCGGCAGAGGCTCCGCTTGACGATGGTGGTGTTGGTCTCCATCAGCTCAGCGGGCCGGTCGCCGTAGTTGGAGGTGTCCCCCCAGCCCACCACGCGGCAGACGGTGCCGGGCTTCAGGTCAACGTGTGGCGAAGGAAGGCGGATCCGCTTCACGTACTCGTTCAGTGTGGCCGAACCGCTCAGCTGAGTAGGTGGATGGGGCACGGACGGCTTTGCTGCTGGGCAGAGCCCTCCAGCTACTCCTGCCTGGGGCCCCCTCCACCCCATAGCCTGCCTGTCCCAGCTGACCTGTCCTGCTGACAACCCCGGCCCTGCCCTTCCCTCTTCAGAGGCTGGGCCCCTCTCCAGTCCTTCTGTACTGGCCCCAGTACGCTCTAGAGACTGGCTGCCTGGGAGCCACCGACCCGGCCAGAGTCAGTGTGTCCTTGGTGCCTCCACTGCACCCACGGCACGGTCCGTCTTCTCCGGAGAAGCACTGACATCTAGTGTCGGTTCGGCCCCGCGTGGGCATCCCCCCTCCCTCCCGTGCCCCGGGGCGTGGGGCACCCCCCTGCCTGGCCGCTGGGTGCCCGGTGGTGGGGCAGTGGCACCCCAGACTCACCCGGAGCAGGCGGATGTCGTTGTCCACGGCGCGGGGGTTGTAGCGCGGGTGGGCGATGGACTCGACCACGCTGAAAACCTGCTGGGACGCCTCGGGCTCCTCCAGCCGGTGGGCTCCCAGCACCACACGCACCGAGGGGCTGCTCCTGCGGCCGGGGGGGGGCCTGAGCAGGTGCTGCCGAGGTTTGGGGGCCATCGGGGAGGGGGGGATGGCCGGGGGGGCTCAAGGGGGAGCACCGGTGGGAGGGGGCAGCTCCAGGATTGTGTAACCCCCTGGGATAGGGCTGTCAGTTGGAAGGGGTCACCCTGTTCAGGGCTGACAAGGCTCACCTGGGAATGAGGCAGTGGGCAGCTGTCATCACCCACCTGGGCCACACAAGAAAGCCCCCGCAGACGTGCTCCCCGTCCATCTGGATGGAGGCGATGAAGGGCCGGGAGTGGGGCACTGCTGCCTTTCCCCCGATGATCCGGCTCCCCTGGGTGCCTGATGGGTGCAGGTGATCATTGGCCTCCCCTGTGCCACACGGTCCCCACCTCCCACCCTGGGGACTTGCACCATGGCCCCAGCTCTCCCATTACCTGCTGGGACCAGTGCTGGGAGCAGGATGGAGCCTCCCAGGCTGATGATGAAGAGCCCAGCCATGACCATGGCAGTGCAGAGCAGGCCACTGTAACCACTGCTGGGGCTGAGCCTCAGGGTGCCAGCGGGTATCTCCCTCCTGCTTCCTCTCTCTGGGTGTTGCTGCTTTGTGCAATTCAGGGGGTGGGGGGCCCTGGCACTGCCATGCAGCTTCCCCCAGAGTGGGAGAGGGAAAGCGGAGCAGCTTCCCAGTCCTGAGTCCCCCTGTGACTTGAGCTAACTGGGATGAAACCTCTCTCTTGGTAGGGAGGTGGGAGCAGCAGGACCCCGGGACACCTTCCAGGACACGACAGCATCCCTGGGGCTGCTGTGGGTCACACAAGGACTGTGCTGTGCTCCCACCCAACGCCTCTTTTGGCTCCTCCAGAGCCCTGCTGGCTCTGGGAAGGTGTTGTGGACAGAGGGGCAGTTTCTTCCCCCTGTTCTGCATTGACTTGGAGAGCAAAAAGGGGTGCAGGAGGTGTGAAATACCAGGCTGGGGGTGCATGCTGACGCTCGCTGCAGAGCCAGGCTTGCTCCAGGGCCGGGTGCGAAGCTCTCACCCAGCAGCAGGCGGATTTCCCAACGGGGGGGTGGCTCGGGGCTTCCTGCGGCAGTTTGCCCATCGCGGCCGTTGGGTTGGGAAATGGGGGAGCGGAAAGGGGGGAGCAAAGAGGCGGCGGTGTCTGGGGTGGGGCAGGATTGAGGGGCCGCATTCGCAGGAGGGGGTTGCACATTCACAGGGGCTGCATTCCTGGAGCCGCTGCTGCGAACGCAACCCCCTCCCACCCGTCCCGCACCGGGCATTGCACAGTCGGGGCTCTCCTCGGGACCCTCAGCGGCAGCCACAGCCCCGGCGGTGCCGGCGCGCCCCGGGGCCGGGTGATGGGCGGCGGCAGTGGCGGGGCGCGCCCGGCAGACGGAGCTGTGCGGGAGGGAGGCGGGAGCACCGGCGCGGTCCCGACATCCCTGCGCATCCCGCAGCCCCGCCGGGGATGCCGCCGCCCGCCGGGCCCTGAGCGCCGGGACGCCGGCGAACGCCGGCCCCGCTCCGCCGCCCCCCGCCCTCGCCGGAGCCGTCACCGGGACCATGGAGTGAGTAGCGGAGACCGCGCCGGGATCGCGGCACCGGGTCGGGGCCCCCCCCCGGGCCCCGCCGCTTGAGCACCGCAGTGCCGGGGAGGGGGGAAGCGGCGGCCGCGGACCGGGGCTCGGGACCCCGGCACCGGAGCTGCGGGAAGCGCGCACCGCCGGCTCAAAGAGCTCGTACCAGCGGCTCGTACCCCCCGATGCTGGGGCTGGGGAATCCGAACCTCGGGACTCAGCACCCAAAAACGGGGGGCTCGCATCCCCCTGATCCGGGGGACTCAGGATCCCAATACCAGAGGCTCGTATCCCCCATATGCTGAGGCGTGGGATCCCAAAACCGGGGCGGGGGCTCGCATCGCCGGGGCTCGGGACCCCAAAACCGGGGGCTCACATCCCCTCAGGTGCTGGGGCTCAGAACCCCAAAACCGGGGGCTCACATCCCCTCAGGTGCTGGGGCTCGGGACCCCGATCCCGGGGCCTCCTTTCCCCCAAGTCCCACTCAGCAGGTGCGGCCCCTCCCCAGGTCCCTGCCCCGCCGTGGGGTGTTGGGGCGCTGGCTCGAGGTGGGGGGGGCGCAGCAGCAGAGGCCTCGGTGCGGGCGGGGGGGGGTGCAGGAGGTGTGGGGGGTGTCTGGGCTGCCAGCGGTGAGGGAAGCAGGGGGTGGGGAGGGCGTTTATTTTTGTGTTTTGAACCTGTTGTCGCCGCTGTGTGTGGTGGGGCGAGTGGGTGGCAGGAGCTGCGGACCCCTCCCTGCACTGCGCCCCCAGCCCCTGCCCAGGGAGCCAGTTGTGGCCGGGGGATCCTCACGGATCGGTTCCCACCGGAGCGATCCGGACAGATGGACACTCTCTGACCCGGCCTCAGCCTTTGTGTGCTGTGCTGGGGCCCTGCCCGGTCTGTCAGAGCCGGCAGGGTGGGGGAGGACGGAGCAGGCGGGAGCCATTGGGGTCTGTTGGCTGGGGGCTGTCCTGCCTCACCTGCCGGTTTGGCACCTCAGGGATGCCAGGAGGGCACGGGGCTGGGCGGCTGTTTGAGGTGCCCGGTGCCAGCGCTGGTCCTGTCTCACCCAGCCCTTTCCCTGTCTCCCGTGGCTCTGGTCCCTCCATGGAGAACCAGGGGTCCCCAGCACCTTCTGGGCTTGGCACCAGGGGTTCCTGGGGCACCCAGCCAGCCCAGGGTCAGCCACCCTCCACTCCTCACGGGCACCTCACCTCACACTGATCTATTTTTACCACGGGCTACCGAGAGCAGACGCCGGGTGCTCAACAGGTCCTGCTCGCCACCATCTGCCTCCCAGGCCCTGAGAGGCCGTGGGGAGCTGGTGAAGGGCAGGGTGAGGGGTGCCCTGGGGTCAGGGTGAGCTCTGGGTGGCTTGGGGTTGGAACTGAGCGAAAGGAACCAGTGGAGGTCTGAGGATGTTTTGGAGACTGGGGTGCAGCAACTGAGGGACTGGGGAGGCAGAGCAGCTCCCCGAGCTGCTGGAGGGGACTGAGAGTTGGCCAAGGCAGGGCCACAGCTTTGGGTAGCCCCACAGTGCCTCGATCCATGCAGGAAAGAGCCTTTTTAGGGAGCAAAACGTGTGCGTGATTTGCCGAAAGGCAGCAATGAGGGGAAGGGCAGAGCCGAGGGGTGCGACGTGCCCTGGGGAGAGGGTGAGGAGCTGCCAGACCAGGCACAGGCTCTCTGGGGGTGGAGGCAACAAAGGCTGGGGTTGAAGTGGGGGATGGCACTGGGCAGGATGATGGCTCCTGTCCCTGGGCTCCACATGGTGCCCTTCACCCAGCTCTGGACCGACCCTCTCAGCAAGGGTTGAGGAATCTCTGGAGGAGTGCGAGGCCTTTCCCCCACCAGCTCCATATGCTGGACCTGACAATGTCTTTCTTTGGAGTGAAACCCCTCAAGTGACCCG
>JAWWMA010000090.1:2276140-2290074 GCA_035041425.1 Mionectes olivaceus | reverse complement strand
TGGAACGTGCCTAGGCTGGGGGACAGAGGTCAGAGGGGGATCTGGGCTCTGTGGCAATTCCTGTTGGGAACGGTGCTTTGTGCTCCGTCTGCTGCTGCCCCAGACAGGGCAGGTTGGTGTGGTGGTGTCTGTCCCTGGCAAGGTTGGTGTGGTGGTGTCTGTCCTTGGCAAGGACAGTGGCACCAGGCTGGCAGAGGGGCTGTGCCCTGACCTCCGCTCCTCCTGCTGCTCTTAACGGCCGCTCTCCCCTCCTGCCTGCAGGGACAGCCAGCTCTGGCCCCTTGGCCTCTGCTGAGCCAGAAGCTCGTGGGTGACCTCAAGGCTGAGCAGCGGCCCCGGCCCGAAGCCAGTTTGGCAGAGGGGTGACTCTTCCCAGGACATGGACAGAGTCACCAGGCATCTGGTGTTCCAGCTCCCGCAGGCCTCGCCCAGGCCGGACTACAGCGATGGGCACCAGACCGGCTCGCTGGCAGAGCTGAGGGCTGACAGCGACGACGATGTGTTTGGCTCTGCTCAACACAGCACCCAGAGGGTGGAAAACGGATATGGCTGGAGGAGGAGGTCCCAGTCACCCTCCTATTTCCTGGAGGGCAGGAAAGATGTCTGGACCCCATCCCCGGACAGGGAGTCCAAGCTGGAGGTGGTGAGGTCGGGAAGCCTGTACGACCTCAGGGCTTACAGAGGCGAGAGGAAACCCTCGAAGCTCTATGATGAGGAGGAACAGGACCTGTACAGGGTCCCTCCACCCAACATCTCACCCGAGAAAGCCAGGGAGCTTGAGGACGAGAGGAGGGAGGTCATCCGGAGCCAGGTGATGAGGAAGAGCTCCACCATCGCCGAGAAGTGGAGCTCCATGGATGAGCTGAGCTCCATCAACACCAGCACGGGCAGCCAGGGTGAAGGCAGGCATGCAGGCAGTGTCACCACCAGCTTTGCCACCAGCTTTGACAAACCTTCCCCAGGCAGGGCTGCGACACCTGTTGACCCTGCCAGTATCGACACGGAGCAGATCAACTTCTCTGCAGCTCGGCAGCAGTTTCTGATGCTGGAAAAGGCCAGCCCAGGCTCTTTTTTCAGCCCAGGGCAGCAAGCCATATCCCCTAAGCCAGAGTCAGTGACAAAAGTCTCCAGGGAAGAGTGGCACAGCCCTGAGATGGCCACAAAGGCTGTGAGAGGTTACGGTGGTGCTGGTGCATCAAGCCAGAGCAGGAGGGACAAGAGCATTTACCAGGTTTACAATGTGTCCTACAAGACACCTGAGCAGGAGGAAGTTTATACTCCCAGAAAAGCTCACATCGAAAGGTCGTATCCCATTGTGAAAATGTCCAGCCTGACCAAAGCATCGTCCAGAGAGGACCTGGACTCCGGCTTGGGTGAGATGTATAACGAAGCCAACACAGGCTACGGCAGTGATGGAAGCGCCTCCAATGAGACCCTCGGTGGCCTCGTGGATCTGAGGGCTGGCAGCAACGGGCTGGGCAAGGAGACGAAGGTCAGCAATGAGACACCCATCGAGCGGGAGATCCGCATGGCGATGGAGAGGGAGGAGAACCTCTGGAAAGAGAGGGGTATCCAGCGGCTGACCTCCAGCACTGAGCTGGTGGAGATCCAGACCAAGCCTGTCCTTGCCCTTCATGCCTCTCCCGGCCCAGGCAGGAAAGGGAAGGACAGAGGCCGTGCTTCCCTTTACGTCCAGAGGGAAATCGAGCAGGAAACCAAGCGGGAGGAAGATCTGAAGAGGCAAGGGAGGCTTCTGGGGGCGTATGACAGGGGGACACAACAGGAGCTGGACGAGCGCAGGAGGGTGTTTGAGCAGGAGGAAGCCCCCCCGCAGAAATCCACGGCCCCAAGACAGGCAGAGGAGCGGAAGAGATGGGTGAAGGAGTTTGTGGTGGAGCAGCCCTCGAGCCCCAGCCCCACAGAAGACACCAGGGGCAGAAGCATTCCCAGCTACACAGCGAGCATCGCGCACTTCCAGCTGTCCCAGCCGCGCTTCACCGTCAGCGAGAGGAGCCGGGAGAAGCCCTCGGTGTCCCAACACGCTTCCGCCAGCGCCAGCAAATGGGGGAGCAAGGATTCCTGGGGAGGAAAGCTTCCCGGCTCCACCCCAAGCCCCACCAGCACTGCTGTCCTGCCCAGAGAGTACTTCTCCCTCTCCTTCTGGAAGCCGAAGGTCTCCTTCGTGGAGGACATGGGGACGCAGAGCCCGCTGCGCAGGGAGGACGGCCGGGAGGAGCAGTACCGGCTGCGGACTTGGAAGCCCCAGACGTCTGCACTGATTGAGGAGGAGATCCGGAGCGACCTGCAGAGGGAAGAGGAGCTGCAGGAGCAGCGGCGGCGGCTGATGAACAGCTACAGAGACAGTGTTTCCCAGGAGGGCTCCCGCTCTCGGCACAGCTCCGGTAAGGGACGGGACGGGAGGGGGTAGAGCAATGATCTCCTGGGATGCCCGTAAGGGCTCCTGTGTGCTGGTAGCAAGTTGTCCCAGGATAACTTGATACCAGCACACTGGAGTCAGCAGAACTGCTGCTGAGGAGGAACAGGCTCCGCAGGAGCAGCACGGCTTTTGATTCCAGAGCTGCTCAGGCCTTGATGCCTTTGTGTCACGTTAGAGCAGCAAACAGGGCTGGAAGGGCCCAGCTCATGCACTTCCCCTCCTACCTCCTGCAGTCCCTGGCTGGGGCCCAGACACGGGATCCCAGCTGTGAGCAAACCTGCTGGACCTGCTGCGGACACGGGGCTGGGGCAGGGGCCTGGCTCTCCAGCCCCTGGGAGCAGTTCTGGAGTCCCTCATCCCCCAATGCTTTCTTGCAAAGCTGCTTCAGGTGCCAGCGGCAGCTACTCGGTGTCTGGGTCTCCTGCCTCCACTCCCGCCTCACACCAGACGGGGATCCTGGGGCTGATGTCGTCCTTCACCCCACTGAGAGTGGCCAGTTCCTCTCAGGGCAGCACAGAGACCCCCACCCCGGACTCGTCACGTTCCAGCCCCTTCGAAGAGCGGAGGAGGAGGGTGAAGGAGGACGGAAAGGTGAGTGTGCCCACCCTGCCCCTGCTGGGAGACCTGGTGGCACCAGTGAGGGGCTGTTCAGGGCTGCCGGCGCTGGGTGGGACTGGAGAGGAGCAGCAGCTTCCTCCTGGGGGGAACCTGGCCCAAACCGTTCCCTCACCCCGGGAAGGGCATGACTGCATGTGCCTGCCCCTCCTGTGACCACCCTGGGGGCCAGATCCAGCCACCACTGGGTATTCCTCTGCCAGGCTGCCATTATCTGATCCTGTTTTCCCCTTTCCACAGTACGCAGGCATAGAACCCGTTGACAAGGTCAACACAGAGGTAAAGTCCTTCACGAACACGAGGGCTCTGCTCACGCTGCCCTGACACCCCCCTGCTCCCCCTGGGCTCCCCTTGGGTGGGCATCGAGCAGAGCAGGTTGGGGGGCTGGCAGGGGGGAAAGCTCTGCAGAACAGATGGATTATAAAAATCCCCCCTTTACAAAGATCCTGCACGTTCTGGTCTCTGCAGGTGGTGGAAAGCACCCGAGTGATTCGCCACAAGAGTGCCATGGCCCAGCGCTGGGAGGCCGGGCAGTATGTCCGGGACGAGGACTGAGGGAGCCCTGGGCCAGGAGCTCACCCCATTTGGGATCAACTGGCTCGTGTCCAAAATACCCAATCAGTTCCACCCCTGGCCATTGCAACAATCGGAGACACGCACCCTGCAAATCAATCTGTTTGATTGTCACTGATAATCCTTCCCTGCAATAGATCTGCTCCTTCCTCCCCTCCCTGTGCAGGAACACCTTTTTTTATTTTCTTAAGAGGGGAAAAATTGGATCAGTATTTTTAATCACTTCCACCTGGAGTCAGCCAGGTGAAATCATCTGGTAATTCACTTTGCCCCTTGGGCGCTGTGTCTCTGGCTTGTGAAAGGGCTGTTTTATTTCTCAGTGATTTTAGGTTTTTAGGTACCACGAGGCCAGGCATCACCTCAGGGGTACCTGGACTGAGACCCCTGGATCAGCATTGCCATGAGGCTGGGGAATCAACATTGGCTTAACTCCTGTGATCCATGGAGATGCAGCAGCAGAATATAAATATATATATATAAATGCTGTTTATTTTGCTAATTTATTAAAGAGTTGTTGCTCTCTCTTGTTCTTCCTGTTCTGTCCACCTGCTCTGCTGGTTCTGCACTGGTGTTTTGGAGGAGACCCACAGTTGGGACGTGGGGCTGGGGCTGGAGCTGGAACATGCTGGGAGCTGTGGCTGGGGGTCCCAAAAGGCTGCTGGGCTCGAGGAGTACCAAGGCCCCACTGGCTGGACCTGGGAGCACCCAGGGCAGGAGGAAGGTGTGCCTGCCTGGGGTGGGGAGGGCACTGGAGGTGGCACCAGGGTGGCTTTAAGGTCCTGTCTCACCCCAAGCACACTTCAGTGTCTGTGCCTGGCTGTCCCTGCTAGGGGAGTCCCTGTACAGACCCCACTGGCACCCCAGCCCCACTCTCTGGGCACCAAGTGGGGGGTTCCCTGGTGGAGCCCCAGGGGCTGTGACAGGTTGGAGGGGGCTGATTGTGCCCCTCGTGCTCTCTGGCAGGTGTGGGCCAAGTCGATCAGCACAGGGGAGGAAAAAGCCAGAGCAGTGGTGGTTTCAGGGCTGAGAGAAGCCTGACCCCATGGGGTGCAGAGCTGTGCCCACAGCTGGGTCACCTGGGCACTGGTGGTCCTTTGGGATGGCTGTGCCATTGTGGTGCCTTTGTGATGCCATCCGTGCTCAGCAGCATTAGGGGAACAGGCAGACGCCCTCCAGCACTTGGTGAACTGGGTTTGTCTTTTTTTTCTGCCTCTTCAAACATCCCTAAGTTATCTGGTGGTGTCAAACTCCTCAAACAGGACCAGTTCTGGAGAAGGGCTTGGCCCCCAAGGCTTTGTTCAGAAACCATGGAGGTGGCTCGTAGGGTTTCAAAGGGCCCAAACTCTCCCTGGGAGAGGTTTGCACCACCAGGCTGGGAACAAGGGACACCACAGGGACAAACATGGAACATGCTGGTGTTCCAGGAAACCATCACCTGCTGGTCAGGGCACCCGCTGCAACCTGGCAGAACAGACAGACAGGACTGAGCTAAAGGTTCTTTTATTTGGTCCTCTCAACAGTGCAACCAACAACCTGACTGGAATGTAACAGGCACTGAAGAGCCCTGAGCAGAGCTCAGCACATCTCCCAGGGCCTTTGGGGAGCTGCATTTAGCACTCCAGGGAAACCACTTACCATAAAACCTTTCAACGCTGTCAGACACTTTAAATAACTTCTTAAAACAACCACAACTTCTTCATTCTGTGAATCTTTCACTAAGGGAAACAACCTGAACCTTGTTGGAAGCGATCCCGCCCTGGGGATCAGCAGCATCGCTGCTCTCCATCCCTGCAGGCCTGTGCCCCGGGCTGAGCTGTGTCAGCCCCCAAAACAAAGGTGCAGTTCACACTCCTGGCTGGGCTGTGCCACCCTCAAGACCTCTACGTCAGCACTGGTGGTTTCTCGTGTCATTGACTGTACAGTAGAACATTAACTTGCTTGGCAAATGTGAAACCGAAGATTCTCATTAACTCACTGAATTATCAATTCCAGTAACAGAAAGAACAACAGAGGAATTTACCTTGAAGCTGAGGCGCTGCAGATGTGTAGGTGCCTTCAGTGCCAAGGCAAAGACCAGGAGGAGGATGTTTGCTCTCAGCCTACACCAAATATCACGACAGGGTTCTGTTTCAGAGGAGCCTTGGAGTGGCTTAAGGTGGAAAGCTGAAGGGACTCTTCTATTCCCTGGGCTTCCTTATGGCTACTCTGATTTGCTGGGTAATAACTTTCAAGATCTTTTCCATTTTGGCTCTTGTCAGTGGCTTCCTGCAGTACCACACCCTGTCCCAGATGGAGCACAGGGACCTGGGAGCCAGGTAAAGTGCATCGCTGTCGTTCAGCATGTCTGGTGGCCTCCTCCTGGAGTACTTCTTGTAACTGGTGACTGGACAGTTCTCTGGATCATCAGGCTTGGCAAAGAGCCGTGGGCTTGGCTCCCCTTTGTTTCCCTCTGGGCTCAGATCATCCTTCCACTCCAAGTATTCCACCTCTCCCTCACTCTTCCTCAGCACCAGCTGTCCCCAGTAGAGGTGGTGGCTCTTCCTGTGAGTGCTTGCCCCAAACCCTCTAACAATGTTGGTGAACATGAGGTGCAGAAAGCCCTGAGGGTCCGTCATGTTTAAAATTCTCTTCTTACGAAGGTTTTCCACATCTTCATCTGTCAGGTTCTCCAGAATACTCCACTCTTCCTCCCTCTTCTTTTGGAACAGGCACTGATGCTTTAGTTTCCAAGCTTCCTGAGAGGCCCTGAACTCCAGCGCTCTCACCACGTCGTACTGGTAGCTGTGCTCCTTGAGGTACCGCTTGATGCTGTGCTGCAAGAAGCCAAAGGAATGGAGAGAGAAATCTGTGCCATCCTGTCTCTTGGCGGAGCTGAAGAACGAGACCAGGTAGCGGTCGAGGTCTTCAGGGGGCAGCGTGTGGATCTCGCGTGTCTCAGAGGGGTGGTGCCACAGCAGCCAGTCTTTGAACACCTTTATATCACTAGTGGGACGGTTTTTCTTTTTCTCCTGCTTCTGCAGCACATCTGAAAGACAAGACACAGCTTTGTAGACAGCGAGAATTCACAAAGATCAGTAAAACACGAGGAGACACAGGACGGTGTCCAATTCCCTTCTGAAAGCCATTTGGGGGACAGGGTTCTCTCAAACCCCCTCCCCTAGAGCCATGGATCAGTTTTGTGTTCTCCACAAGCCAGCAGCACCCAACAGCACCCACCTCCCCAGGGCAGGCTGGGCTCCTTCCTGCTCCCCCTCTGTTGGCTGCTGGCCCTCCTCACTGCCAGACAGGGAGATTTCCCTGTCACCATGAAATAAGAACATGAACCAAAAGTTGAGGAGTTTCCCTCACCATTTTGGTGAGGGAAAACAAACAGGTGAGTAAAAGTGTATTATTATTTTGTTTAAACGATTGCCAGGATTCCAGTTGGGCTCTCTCTCAAGTTGCCATGGCAATACCACATCTACCTAGTTCAATGTAGCGTGAGAAATGAATTCTTTGGATTGCTGGAAAGCTCCATCTGCTTGCCTGTGACTTGTCCAGGACTGAGGAGGGGGAGATGGAAAAGGGCTCATGAGCCAACATCTACAGGTTCCCCTTTTTGTACCGGGTTCTTTTGTACAGGCTTAGTTGTCATCCTGAAATATTGTGGATGGTTTTGGTGGGTTCCTCTGATCCCTGTCCCACTGGTTTGGGTTTTTGGCCTGTTTTGTACTGACTGCTCTGGGTGCAGAGAGCAACTGCTCATGAATCAATAACACCAAGGCCTCCTCTGAGCCATGAGCCAGTTACCTTGGCAGAAGCAGATACTACACAGACATTCCCAGGTGAATTCCCAGTCCCTTCACATGACACTTGATGTCAGTTATGAAAATAGGCAAATAATACTCCCAAAACCCAACTGTGGCAGTCTGTGTGCTTGTGGCTCCACAGGGCACACGAGTGTCTGTAACCCCAAAGCCTGTTCAGGACCAGCACCGATGGTGCAAACACATCACAGGCAGACCCCAAATGCTGCCTCAGCACCCTCTGCCCTTCCCAAGCACCTGCCCAGGCCCCCACACTGCAGGACAGTGCATATGAAAACCTTCATTCTTGAAAGGACTAAAGCAAGGCACGGAGCTCCTGGCATTTTCCATGCAGGGCTGACACTCTGCCACTGCCAGTGCTGGGATCTTTTGCCGCTGGCTTTGGTGCAGCCAGGGCTTCAGCCACAAATTCTCTGTGGTAAGTTACCTCCCCTTGTTTCCTTCTCTTGAGACCCAAGTTCCCATCCCTGGCTCCAGTTTCCCATAGGGACTCTCTCAAGTACAGCCAATGTTCCATGTAGGGATACAACATACAATGGAAGCCCAAAGTGTTCAAAACTGGGATGGATGCTGGGGCTGGGCTGCAGCCAAGAACACCTTTGGGTAACTCAGGGAAGGGCATTTCCTACAGAAGTGCTAACTGCTTCAGACAGGGGTCTTTGTAGTCCTTTTGAGTAGAAACAAGTGCCCCAAATCTGAGGGATTTACTTAGATGCTGCAGAATAGATCTTGGCAGTGATGTGAACTCGCCCTCCTTTGCTATTTTGGGAAAGTGATTAAAAGAACACCCCCACACCCCTGCAGGCACAGAACTCTGGGCTCTCTTACCTCTGTTTGAGGCTGCAGGTGGATGGCTCTCTGGACTCAGGAAGGCTGAAGGATGAGATGCCTGCCTAGATCCTGATGGCTCGCTCTCCTCATCCAAATTCCCAGTGCCATTCCTCCAGGTGTCCACTCCCAGCGTGTCCTGCTTTGGAGGGCTCAGCTGGAGCTGCTGCTGGGCATCAACAGTGGCTTGGAACTCAAAGAATGTCACCAAGGGGCATGACTCAAGCTGGGCCTTCATTTCAGGGCTGGAGCCAGGAAGAGGTTTGAAACATACCTTCGGTGCTGCTGACCCCGAGGGGTTCCTTGCTGTGGGAATTTCAGCCGTGGGCCCTGCAGCAGTGAAATGACCCAACCCCAGGGTGTTCCTGCCCGGATCCTCCAGGTGGCTGACAGGGCACTGCAGAACGTAGGCATGGCTTAGAGATGGCCCTGCCATGCAGGCAACGGCGGCTCTTTGAGGGGCTGTTGGCTGGTGAAATGCCAACTCCTGGCAGGGGAGCACCTGCAGATCCACCTGAGTAGGTGGCTCTGGTACATTATTCTGGCTGATTCTGTCTCCTTGGTTTTCTTCATCTGCTACACTCTGCTTTTCATCAGCGATGATCAGTAAGTCATTATCATTTATGAGCTCTGTGTTCTGACCACCAGTCTGGAGTCCAGCAACTGCCAAGTGCTGCTCTGCTGCAGAGCAAGATGTCATCCATCCCCTGGCATTTTGACTCCCTCTGGGTGGTGGCTTCTTACGCCGTGTGTAGGCTGTGTCAGCCTCCTGCTGAGTGACTCCTGGGGATCTGCCACATGACCCTGCGCTCCCAACATCTGCTTGACCCCTCACAAAAGATGAAGGGGTCACCCTGAGCCTCTTTTCCCCAAAGCTGCCCTCCTTTGCTGAAGTCTCAGAAAACTGGAGCTTCCTTTTCCTTCCTCCAGCCTCAGCCCCTTCTCCGTCTCTGTCATGTAACTTCCCATACTGCCAGTGATAGGCATGTCCGACTCTGCACATCCACAGCACAGCACTGTCCCTGCTCAGGTGACCTGTGTTCTGCACAAATTCCAGGGCTGGGATCTGGTTGCATATTGTCCCGTGGGTGTGTGCCCAGATCACAAGTTTGGAGAGATCCGTGTGAAGGAAACCGGCATCGCTGCTCTCTCCATCACCAGAGCGCTCGTTCTGCAATGGCATGTTGGAAAGGAGGTGAGTGAGAGGGGATGTGCAGAGAAGAGCAGTCCTGGGGCTGTTTCTGTCCCTCCCTAACAGAGCAATAGTTGTAGAATGGCAACTTCCTCTCCTGATTCCTTTTAAAAACCAATTTGTTCATTCTTTCTGTCTGTGGGATCATTTATGCCACAACAGAACACTCACCATGCTGCTGCTTTCTGTGTTGCTGAGCCTTCTCTCAGGTGCAGATCAGTAAGTGACTCTTTGAATGGCCTTTCTCTCTCAGAACCTGCAATAATTACCACACGTGTGTCTATATACATGTATGTACGTGTGTAGAGATACACAAAGCAACTGAACTTCTCTGAGCTCAGCCCAGAACAAAGACCACTTCAGGCCTGTGCCCTCCCTGGGCTGAGCTCCCTGAGTTCCCAGGAACTCCTAACACAAACCTGACTGGGGTAAATATTTGCAGATCAGCCTCTGCAGCATCAACAAAACGGAAGCAAAACATAAACACTGAAAATAGGATTTACAAACTGAACTCTGTGAGTTGTTCCTTCAGCACTCCGTGGTTGGCAAGCTCTGTGTCTCCAAGTGCTGAACTGCAAAGAGAGAACCAGGAATAGTGAGGCTGGTTCAATCTGACATTCTCTGACTGTTCAAACAGTAACAAGAGGCAGTTGCCCCAGTGAAGGATTTGCACATTTAAGTCATATTAATACTAGAGATTAAATCTGAAACTCTCCCACCTATTTGGAAGGCTCCTTGTAGCAGCCTGGACATTCATCCCTGTCTCTGTGTCACAGGGCACACATAAGGTACCCTCAGTACCGCAGCAACCCAGGAGCCCCCGTCACTGACACCGTGGAGTTTGTGCTCCAGGCGTCTCAGTCCATGATTAATTAAAAGCTTTGCAATTAGTCGAGGTAAAAGAAGCCAGGCTGAAAACACTGGACACAGGAACCACGTCTAAACTGGTTCTTCGAGCAGTTCTGGCCTAAACATGGCCCAGCTCTGGGTGAGAACAGGCCCTGGCCGGTGGTCAGTGAGCCCCCACTGCACAGGTACAGCAGCTCCAGCCCCGGGGCTCCCGCTCTGCCAGTGAGCTGTGGAGCACGGGAAAAGCCCATCCCAGCTGTAGGGCCGCAGGGATTTACCTGGAGCGTGGCAGTTACACGGAAGGCAGAGCTGGCAGCAGGAACGGCTGTGCCACAGGAGTGCCCGGTGCCCTCGGTCCCTGTGACCTCCAGTGCCCACCCACCACCAGCCCGACCTCCTGCCCACAGGGAACCGGTCACACCTCCCACAGGAGCCCGGCAGGGAATGACAGGACCTGCTCCCTTTGGGCTGAGCCTGCGGCACAGCTCTCCTCTGCACCCCATCAATCCATGTGTTCCTTCCTAATCATAGCATGGATAATTTTAGCCTGAATGCTTGGCTGCTGTGTGTGCCAGTGTGTGGAATGCGCAAAGCCAGGATTTACAGAGAATTTTTTACAATCTACTAGAAATCTACTGCTGCTTTAACCAAAAAAAGAAAAAGACAATAAAAACCTATTTGGAAGCAGCAAATGCACTTTGAGCTCCTGACGTTAATCGAGGCCTTGTATGGGATCTACTGTCCCTGTGAGCTCACTCCTGATAGATGCCAGCAAACAGGGTAGGGAGTCACCTCCAACAGCTGTTTTGGCTGTCCTGACTCCTCACAGGACGTTACTCTGCCCAAGCTTCTCCCCAGAGGGGTTTGACCTCTTCCCACCTCCCCAGGCCAGGGAGCTCACAGGCTGCGCCCACTGAGCCCCCAAAAGCTGCTCCTAAACCTGAGGGAGAACCGTTCTCCCTTCTGAAGAGAGTCTTATCTTTGAGTTCAGCCTGTGCAGTTCCCTGAAAGGGCTGAGCTGCTCGGACAGACTCAAAGGAACTTCCATGCCAATACTCCAGTGCCTTCAGTCAGTGTGGGAAAAGGTAACAGGAACGGAAGCTCCACATGGTCATAAGGCCACAAAATTACTGACTTGGCAGATGAACATCTTGATCCCTATCATAGGCCCCTGCAAATGGAATGCTTTTATCTTTCCTTATCTCCAGACACATGTCTTCCTCTTCCTGATCTCTTGGAAAAAAACCCTTTTTTTCTCTTGCTATTTAGTTCCCAGCACAGGTTCTGGTGCTCAGTTACAGACCCTTCAGCCCACTGCAGCCCCCACACTTCCAGCAGCTGAGAGTGCCCCAAAGGGTTAGGGTTCACAGGGCCTGGATTCACAGTCACAGCTGAGGGACAAAAATGACCCCAAAGCCTGAACTGGCATGCATATCTTCTCTTTAAACAATAAAAATCCATCTTGATCATTGCCACAGTTTTTACCTGCTTCCAACAACCCTGGGATGCCTGTGGGGAGGGATCTGTGCTTCCAGTTTTGTTTTGGAGCCTTGTGCCTGGTTCAGTGTCTGCGTAGTTGGGAGCTGATGCAGTGGGTTAATTTTCTTTCCAGGAGAGGCTCCCATCTGATAATGGACACTGTGTGCAGGACCCACACCTTTCTGTCCTGAAAACAGGACATTCCAGAGCTGTACAGTAAAGGATTTAATTTTTTTTAACCCATGGGGAATTCAGGGTACTGCTAAAACCTACAGTTAGATGAATTCAAGCCCATTTGAAGAAAAAAGGTGGCAGGTTTTTTTACATCTACAAGATTAGGCTTTCTCAGGTCCTGTTCCTTTGTGCAGCTTTCCAGGCCTCAGTGCTGTGGATGTTGACTTTCCCTCTGTATTCCAGAAAATGTGGCCAAGTAATTTCAGAGGAGTCTCCAGCATTTCAGGGGAGACTGAACTCCAGGCTGACTGAAACATGGAAATGCTCTTTTTGCTTTAAGACTTTCCTGTTTGTACTTTGAGCCTTTGGAGGGGGGGAAGCATGCTCAGCATTTTCTGAATATCATCCTCCTGTAAGGTCTGTCAAACACAGAATCACCTGAGAATGTCACCATCAGGATCTTCCTCTCTCTCCCCCTTGGGTGTGCCAAAGGCCCAAACCCGTGTCACACAGAGCCTTCTGCAAACAGGAGCACTGAATAAAGACACCCATTTTGAGGCACTGAAAGCCCTTTGCCCCTCTGTCCTTGCCTCCCTGCTCTGTGACAGCCCTTGCTGGTTCCTCTGACGGGCTCTAACGCCTGCTCTGCAGATTAGAACCCGGGACACACACTGAGCCAGCAAATCTGAGAGCACTGGCTTCCCTGAGCCAGATAAAGACAGTGCAGGAAACGGCAACAATCCTGGCAGGAAAACAACAGGATACAGAACAGCAGCGCTTAAACTTGACTCCTGCCCCCTTCCCTGCTCCCTCGGGAAACCCTCCCTGGAGGTGTGGGGACAAACACAGGTGTGGGGCAGCGCCAGAGCTGCGGCCAGAGCGGGGGCACTGCCGGGGGCAGGAAGGGCTGAAGCTGCACCCGAACACATCTGGCTGCAGGGCAGGAGCTGACTGGAGCAGCAGCAGCTTCTGGCTGCCAGAAATCATGGAGCTTGTCCCACCCTCCTTAGCAGGGGCCTGGGGGTGGATCCATCATTTCCCAGCACACCAGTTTTCCTGTTTTCTCCTCCTCTGCCCTGTACAAGAGCATTCTCAGCACCTCTTCAGCTCTTCCTGCTTCCACCAGCCCCTCCTGCCATGTCTGCAGAAACACAATTCCCAGGATATATCCTGTACTTGCTACAGGGAGCCATTCCTCCATTTCAAGAGACGCTTGCAGAAAATCCCCCTCCCGCCGTGTGTCTGTGGAGGGCAGGCTCTGACTGCAGGCACCGGCACAGGGGACAGACCCTGCTGGCAAACGTTGGCCTCCAGCACCACATTCTTTAAACAAGAGCTTTTCTTGTTCAAAGACTCGGACACCACTTTTCCCCTGATTCCTGGCTGTCTCTGGTCCTGAGGGGCTGCGTTCTGGACTCTCTGGCCTGGGATATGACTGTGACCAGTGCATCAAGGCCTGTGAAAAGCAGTCATAAAAGCCACGGGCAGCTGATACAGCACTGCCTGGGCCACTATGCAGGGATCAGCCACCAAACCAGCCTGAGTGATGGAAAAAAGTCATTGCAAACCATGAACTTCCATGAACAGGAGCTCACGCTGTATCCCTCAGGAGGAAGCGGGAAAGCTGAAATCAGCGACAGGCAAAGGTGGGACCTGGGCAGGAAATGCTGCAGCATCGCTGACACCTCGTCAGGGCCCTGGTGGTACTGGGAGCACCTCACACCTGTGCCAGTGCCACGGGGACAGATGGCCAGGCTGTGACTCTGCCTGGGATGTTTTGTTCCCAGACGGGCGCTGGGACGAGCGCGGAGCCCTTACGGGCACAGCCAGGCCGTGGGGACTGACCGTGTCCCCGCCACTGTTGGTGTACAATGGTCTGTAACCGGGAGCCCGTGCGGGAGCGCTGCCGCCTCACCCGGTGCCGCCGGGTTTGCCTCTGAGCGCCGGCCACGGGCTGATTCCGGTGTCTCCTGCCGTACGA
>JAWWMA010000090.1:2215396-2249205 GCA_035041425.1 Mionectes olivaceus | reverse complement strand
CTCAGAATATTCTGTAGTTCTGGGAATTCTAGCGTTTTCCTGCTGTTGCATGTCTTTGCATGATGTGTGTGTCTTTCCCAGGTGCCCCAGGAATAATCTCTCCTCCGTATGCAGGAGCTGGCTTTCCTCCTACTTTTGCCATTCCTCAGGCTGCAGGTACTGTATTTCCTAAGTTCAAATTCTGTGTAGGTTTTCTGTTGCTGAAGCATCTCGATGTTTTAAATTGAAGTCGTGCTGGTTTTTCTGGGGTTAGCCATGTAAATTCCAAATACTGGCACTTGTGTACGGAAGGAATGATGTTCCAGTACATCACCTCAACTGGGAATGCTGTGTGCAGCTGCAGCAACTGTGGGCAATGTCCTGGTGACAGGAGGAAAAGACATGAAGCAGGATGGGAGAGACAATAAAGGCAGGCTTTAAAATAATTGAGGGACATTCTTGTGCTTTGAATTTCCTCATTTGGTTGCGGAGGTTAGGGACTCACTTCGACAGCTGTAAGTGTAGGCAAAAGCAAGGAATCTGACCATTTTTTTCTTAAATGTTTTGAGGAAGGTGGTATTTAAACATGAACCTGATGACACGTGCTGGGATTGTTGCACTGTTCAGAGTTCATGTTGCAGGTTCGTTGCTGCTTCCAGAAGTGGCCCAGGGGTCTGAGATGAAAGGTGGAGGTGCTGCACACACTCACTGCAGTGCCAGTCTAAACAGGCTTTGCTGGGGCTCTCAGCATTCCAAGCCATGTTGACTTCCTGGGAATCTGATGGAATTTCCTTGCTCCTGACAAGCACACACCAAGTTGTTGAGGCAGTCCTGTTTTGGTAACATCCATCCCTGCTTGGGAAACAGGAAAGGGCTGCTTTGGGGGAGTAATCCATGGAACTGATCCCTAGCAGTTGTTTCTCGAGCTCTAGAGCTCTGCCCTTAGAGGTGCCAGCTGGGAACAGCCTAGGAATGCCTGTAAATCCAGCTGCAGTGGTTCCTGGTCAGGAGAGCTGCGTGGTGGTGGCACAGGGTACCTGGTGGTTGCATGCATGGTGAGAGCACGTTGTGCATGCCCTGGATGGACAGACCCTCCCCACGCCCTGTGTGACCCCTGCACAGCAGAGCTGAGGCTTTGTGCTCGTCCGCTGCTTGTGAAACGTGTGAGGGTGCTGAGGAACCTGCTCAGCACCAGGCACTGCAAAAGCAAATCCTCTTAGAAACCAGAACATTTCCTGCAGCACCAGAAGCGGAGGCTCCTGTTGCCCTTAGGATATATGGTCACTGTTGGGAATGATGACTTGCATGGTTCAGAGAGTGTACTGTTCTCCCTTCTGGTGCAGCAAACACACTAGAGTACATGCTGTTAATTCTTTACCGGTTAATATTCTTTGATTTCCAGGCCTGACAGTTCCAAATGTTCCTGGAGCACTAACTCCTTTGGCTATTCCAGCAGCAGCTGCAGCGGCTGCAGCAGGACGGATTGCCATTCCCGGCCTGGCTGGGGCAGGGCACTCCGTGCTGCTGGTTAGCAATCTGATCCCAGAGGTTAGTGCAGTCCTAACTTTACTTTTTTCTCCTTCCTGTTATCTCTGCTTTCACTTTCTGAACACGGATTGGGCTGAAATTCATTGAAAGTGAAATCCCGCTGTGTCCAAAGGGAGCGGCGCTGCTCGAGCAGCTGTGCCGGCCCACGTGCAGAGCAGAGCAGTACTCTAGTTCTAGTTGCTGAAGGGAAATGGGGAAGTCCATCTTAAATTGAAATTGCTCTTCCTTGGTTCAGTGCCAAGGATGCTACCTGCCTGCTCTTGTCCCCCAGAGACTACAATGCCTGTCCCTTCCTCCCTTTTCTGTTTGGAGTCTCCCTGCCATTCCCATGGAATAGTGTCGTTTGGGTCACAGAATAGCCATGTCCATTCCATTTCCTTGGCATGTTGTAGTTTTTAATACATTAATTCAGAACTACAGAGAGGCTTCATGCTGATCTTTGCTCTTTCTGTGTAGTGTCTGGACCCCTGCCAGCTTCACCTTGTACTTGTGCAGTATTTCCTCTGCCATGTGCTTGCACATTTCCCCCTTCCAGGATTCCTGGAAGTTATTCCTTAGTTAAATCCCTTAACAGCTCACAGTTTACATTTTCAATTCTACTTAACTGAATGAGTTGAAATATTTGGGTTTCTTTAAAAATAAAGCAAGCAATAGTTGAACAAAAATCTTCTTTAATGAAAGGCAGCATCATAAGGGAACTGAATATGGGGGGCTTGGATTTTCCTTCAGTCAGCCCCTGGCTCTGGTTGGATTGAAAGTGTAGAACCTCTGGTATGCAGCAGAGTTACAAGGCTCTGCTGAGGAGCTGTAACTGGTGGGACTGTGCACACGCCTTAATAGCACTTTGCAAAGCTGTAAAACTTACCAGTGCAGTCACCACAAAACCTCTTTGGGTCAAAGGGGAAGCCTGGATGTGATGAACGATCAAAATGTTTAACTCCAGATGAGACTGAACCAATTGGATCATGTTTCAGACTTCTCTTACCTGTCATTGCTGTTCTCTCCAGGGCATGAAATAATGGCAGGGGCTGTGGAACAGCTTTGGGGTCTGCTGCTCATGCTGCCTGGGAACTGCTCTGCCATTCCAGGGACTCTCATCTCTGGCTTGTTCCATCATAAGTCTTAATAAGAACTGGCATTGTTATTCCTGACCAGTGTGATGCTGCCAAGTGTGTGCTCCAGGGGTGCTCTTGGGTGCCTGGATGGCAGTGGCAGGACAAGGGGCTGTGCTGCACCTCTTGTTTTCTCACAGGCCTGAGCAGGGCCAGTGGGGACAGCTCTGCTCAGCAGGAGCAAGCAGTTATTTCATGCCCTGTGGTTTTTGAGGAGCTCTTCACTCTCCATCCAGCTTGTCTTTGGGCTAGAGAGACTTTGGGACTTGGACTGAAGCTGTAAACTAACAGACATGAAACTTTTTCCATTGCCTGTATAATCAGTGTTGTAGAAACTTACCTGTGCCACAACCAGTTAGTAAAGAAACAGTATTGCCTGGAGTGACTGCTGTGCTGTGGGGTCTTCCTGAATGGGAATCATGGGAACTGAAATTGGCTCTGTTTTCCCTTCCACCAGAGTGGGAGCAGTCTGCACATCCCTTGTGCTGACCCTGCACGGTGAGACCAGGCCATGGAGCGGGAAGGGAAGAGACCTCTGCAAATGAGGTGTCACTTTATTTATCCAAGTGCTTACAGCCGGCCTTGGAGGGGGCTTTTGGGGCAGTACAACTGCTCATCCAGCCGATCTGTTCCCTTAAAGCAGTGCTTGGTATCCGTGGGGGATGTTCCTATTTTCCAGCCACGTGCTGCTGGTCCAGGTTTGCTTCCCGCAGTGCCTGGCCCTGGAGCAGCAGATGCAGCTGTTTGTGGCTTGGTTCATGAAGTCATTTCGTCCGAGGAGTTCGTGTAAATGAAACAAGTCTTTTTAGTCAAATTTTAGGGGATGCCATTGTGGTTGAATTGGCTGTTGCAGCCCGTGGAAGTCACTCCGTGGGGATACTGTCTCTTATGTCTTTGTATATCTGAAGTAAAAATGCCTTTTCTTTATCATTGTGTTCCACTAGGTAAAACCTATTAACTGTTTCTGTAAGCGAGTTATTGTATGTAGAATTCTATAAATCTGACTGATGGAACACTACATATTCCTTATGTATTTACTGACCTGTGTTTTTTGCTACTTTTTTCTTTTCTCCCCATCCCTGAATTTTTTTTCTTCCCCTGATCCGGAATTTCTTTGCCAACTGACTGCACGGTACTTCTGCTTCCTGTTGTTGCTTGAAACAAAAAATAAAAACATTCCCCTTCCAAAAAAAAAAAAAAAAAAAAAAAACCAAAAAAAAAAAAAAAAACCCTGCTCTTCGGAAACCAACCTGCCCTTCAATATTAACCATCTTGAAAACTTCATCATCCATCAACCAATTTCGCCATTTCCTGCGGGGACTCTGCCCTTCCTCGTTGTGGACGATTTGTGCAACCTCGCTCTCCCCTTCGATTCCTTACCTCTTCCCTGTCCCTCCGCTGCCTTGCTCTGCTGTTCTCTAAAGAGAGTTACACCCCAATGCCTCTTTATTCTTTTCGGTATGTTATTATTCACACTTTTTATTACCTTGTTTTTCATTTATTTGAGATTACTTTTTGATACTTCAGAAATGTACAGTTTGCAGTTTGCTTTTTTTTTTTTTTTTTGAATGCATAATTTTGGTTTTTACATTGTTTACTTAGTTTGCTGTTTAATTTAGTTTGCCTTTGGTTTTGGTTCAGTTCTGCATGGGTTATTGCTTTGCATGTCTTTGATAAGAGTTTTAAATTGTGAGAGCATGCAAAATTGTCCAGTCTTCTGGCAGTAAGATTTTGGCTTTTTGCTGAAACCCAGTGTCTTTTCTTTAATGTATTGTTCCATTATTATTCTGCTACGTAAGAATTCCCTTAATTAGAGCAGAATACGTAACCATGGTTGAAATGAGATCAGTTCTGGTTGGGAATGGATTTTTTTGCTGTTGGATTGATTAGCTGATGTTAAGTTGAATGAGCCCTGGTTTTGTTTCCCTATCTAAGAGTGTTCTTGTTTACTCCCTCTTTGAAGGAGTCTATGGTGATGTGCAGAGGGTGAAGATTTTATTTAAGAAGCAAGAGAATGCTCTAGTTCAGATGACCGATGGGAACCAGGCCCAGCTTGGTAAGCTTGGGAGTGTCAGACCCTGGGCAGTTAAAGCTTTAATGTTGGCACTTTGTTCTCTTGCAAAAGAAGACCCAAACCCCGAATGTGTCCGTGGCTGTGGGGCAGCTCTGGGGTGGGGGTAGCTCGTGGGTACAAGAGGGAAGCAGCCAAAGAGCACAGTCTGAGGGACCCTGCAGGGTGTGATGCCTGCGAGGCAGAACTAGAGTGGAATTCTGGCTTTGAATTCATGTGTGAACAAACCTGAAGTGCCCCTGCAGTCAGGTGTGTCCTCCCCTTGCAGCCATGAGCCACTTGAATGGGCAGAAGCTCCATGGGAAGCCGATCCGTATCACACTGTCCAAGCACCAGACAGTGCAGCTGCCTGGCAAGGGCCAGGAGGACCAACGCCTGACCAAGGACTATGCGAATTCTCCTCTACATCGCTTCAAGAAACCAGGATCCAAAAATTTCCAGAATATCTTTCCCCCTTCTGCCACTCTTCATCTGTCCAATATTCCGTAAGTATCTGCTGGGGATATGGCCAAGTGCTGAAGCGTTTGCAGCTTTGCTCTGAGTGCAGGCACGGGCAGCTCTGGGCTGGAGAGCTACCCCAGCTCCTGTTCCATCTCCTTGCCGTGCCAAGACCCTGCTGGTCGGGAATTTAGAAAAGTCTCTGATGAGAATCAGTTTTTTGAGATTAACTGGGTCTATCGATGTCCTTTTGACTGGAAACACTTATTTCTTTCAGACCCTCAATAACTGAAGAAGATCTTAAGATGTTATTTTCAAGCAATGGTGGGGTGGTCAAAGGATTCAAATTCTTCCAGTAAGTGTTTTGTGTTATATCCTCTCCTTATGCTGGGCTTTTGTGTACGGGAAGGGTGGAAGTACTTAGTTCCAGTCAAATCCCAACTCAGGCTCAAAAAGGTAAGAAGAATCCTCCCTAATGCAGCTTTTGACTCTGGAATAAAGAATTCCTGAGTAACCTTGGGTTGAGCACTGCCTGAGGAGTTGGGCTGTGCGTGCTTGCTACAGGAGATGCTCCTCTGTGTAGAGAGTGAGTGTAGTGCAAGTACCTGGAGGGGTTTAGTTCTCTGCCAGCCCCATCAAGTGCTGGATGAGAGAACTTGGATCGAGCTGGGGAAGCTCCTGCAGTGGAACTGAACGTGCCTGAAACTTGTGTCTTGTCAGGAAGGACCGTAAAATGGCTCTGATCCAGATGGGCTCTGTGGAAGAAGCCATTCAGTCCCTCATTGAGCTCCACAATCATGACCTGGGGGAGAACCATCACCTGCGTGTGTCCTTCTCCAAGTCCACCATTTAGAGCTTGGGAAGACCTGAGACAAAATGGACTTGACTTAAAACCTCTGGGGCTCAGCCTTGACCTTAAAAGGCTGGACACCAGGGTTTCAACTTCCATCATTCCAGAAAAAAAAAAAAAAGCCACTTTAAAAATGCAGCTGAAGTGACCTTAAAAGACCAGAGATTTTATTTTTTTAAAGAGAAATCAGTTTACCGGTTTTTAAAAAAAAAAAAAAGAAAATTAACTCTAATTCCTCTTGCTAACCTTGCGGTGATGGGTAACAATCTTGACTGTTCCAATAAAAATCACAAGTTCAAGTTTACACTATGGAACCTGCTCTGGGAAATTCCCCTCCCCTCCTGCTCCTCCCCTAAAAAGCAGACCCCAACAAGTTTTATCAGGTTTCACATTGATGCCTTTTTTAATTTCTTTACCCATCCATGCCTTGAAAGACCTAAAACCACTGTGTGAATTCACTGTAGCGCCTTGGAGTCAGGATTGTGGGTGACCAGGAGCTCCCAACCCGCCCAGCACAACACTCGGTTGCGTTGATCCCACCTTACTTGTGCACCTGCTGTCCTGTGCCTTAAACCTTCTACTTCTTTGGGGAGACATCCGAGCGGCAGGGAGGGCTGGGCAGAGCCGAGAGGGAGGAGCAGCTCTGGCTCCGATCAGCCCTGGGGGGAGCTGGCAGAGCAGAGAGAGGGGACTGGGCTGGGACTCGGGGCAGGCATGTCTGGTGCCACTGGCCAGCCTGCCCGTGGGTCAGGGCCAGCCTGCCCGTGGGTCAGTGCCAGCCTGCCCGTGGGTCAGTGCCAGCCTGCCCGTGGGTCAGTGCCAGCCTGCCCGTGGGTCAGTGCCACCTGCCCGTGGGTCAGGGCCAGCCTGCCCGTGGGTCAGTGCCACCTGCCCGTGGGTCAGGGCCACCTGCTCATGGGTCAGTGCCAGCCTGCCCGTGGGTCAGTGCCAGCCTGCCCGTGGGTCAGGGCCAGCCTGCTCATGGGTCACTGCCACCTGCCAGCTCGGGTGGGAGTCACCCAAGACCCTTTGTCACTCTGACTGAGCAGAGCTGGGGGTGGGGGAGCGTTCCCAAGGCCAAATCACATTCCAGTGTCAGGAGCGAACCCGCAGGCTCTGCCCTCACAGAGCATTGGTGAGGGACACACAGAGCCCCTGTGGGACACTTGAGAAGATGAATCAGAGTTTGTCAAAATTGTGTGTGTATATACCTAAACGCTTGGCTAGGATTTGGAGAATCCTTGGATACCCCATGATTAGCAAGGTGCCTGCGAGGCACCTTCGTGCCCCTAATTGGATATTAACGAGGCCGCTGTAGCTCCGCCATCGTTCTTAGAGCATGTCTTCAGCATTTGAGCTTTTGTTTGAATCCTTGTATTATACTTTGATGCCGTTGCTGTCCTCTGTGCCTAGCAATATTTCCAGTTGACCAAATATTCTAATCTCTTTATATGCAAAAGAAATAGTTTAAGTACCTTTTATAGAATGATAAGATGGTATAAACGTAATCTAAATTTACTCCTTTGTGGTATTACCCGTGTATACTGTACTTTATTTTCTTTGTTTTGTAATTGAAGCTGTAGGGCAGGAGTAGTTTCCAGGCTGAGGTCGTGGCTGAGGATGAGCAGAGCCAAGGGTGTGAGAGAACGAGCACAAACAGCTCGGGAACGGAAGGAAAAGGACCCAGGCTAAAGATTTTTTTTTACCTTTTGAACCTATAAGCCCAGATGTTGTTCTAGGAAGGGAATTTATTAAAAGTAGAATGCAGCAGATCGGTTTTTCCCAATGATACAACCTCTTTTTTTTTTTTTTTCTGGCTTACAACTTTCCCGGGCCATTCTGCCTTCTATTCCGTGTGATCCAATGTTGCCTTACATTTCCCTCTAACCTGCAACCTGTTCGGATGCAAAATAACAAGAATCTTGTACTTCTTTTCAGGGTTTTTCTGCAAAATGTGGACCAAAGTTTGTTTTTTAATTGTCTTAGTGTTGCAAGTTCTGATTTCCTTGCTTGGTGTGGGAGCTCTTGACTTGCCTAGCACTGAGTGTTTGGAAAAGTCTTAACTTTCCGTAGTTCCTCCCTGGACTCTCAAGGATAAGAATTATGCTGGAGAAGTGTGTGAGGTCCGAGTGAGGGTCCGGCTGGGGCTGTGGCGTGCTGGGTCCCCCCAGGCCGAGGAGGGCGATCCCCCCGGTGACAGCGTTGCCCCTGCTGCTTTTGGGTACCTGTAAATCCAGGTGAGCCGTGCTGGAGCCGGGGATCTGCCCCTGCAGAGCTCCCTGCCAGCATCCCGTGCTCAGGAAGGCACACCTGGGGGGCTCGGTGGCTGTTGCCCCCTCCCCTCCCTGTTGAAACTCCGGCAGGGGGACCCAGCCCGCCCAGTGTAATGGCACTGGTGTAACTGGTCAGTGCCCCCCATCCCCTTCCCCCAGCGCTGGGGAGGCTCCTGGGGCCGGGCCCCAGCCAGGACACGTTGGGTGTTCTGTGCAAATCGCAGCTGGGTTGGGGTAACCGGGCCCCCGGCACGGCAGGTGCTCCCTTCGGATCCTGTGTTTGCATGTAAAGAATGTGAGTAACTAAGGGTGTACATATTTATAATTTTTTTTATACCTGTTGTAAGACATGAGGGGCAGCAAAACCCAGTTTTTTATGGTGACCAGATGTATTGTATATTTTGATAACAGCAATTCCAGGTTCAGTATTGTGGAAGGTGGGTGGGGAGGGGAAGCGTACACACCATCAGAATTCCATTGCCTCTTTCAAAGAATGTTTGTAATGCAAAAAGAAAAGAAATTAAAACTACTTTATAACAACCTTTGTACCTTTCTGTAGCTCCATTATTTCCTGTTGAGATTGTAGAAGCAGTTGGTGCCCAGTCTGTACTTGTGCTTTCAATAAATTCTTCTGTATCCTTCACTCCTGATCTTCCTCCTCTTTATTGTGCCTGTTTTGCTTCTGATTTTTTCCTTCTCATATAATTCCAGCTGCCTCATTTTATTTAACTTTGACTCTTCCCACACTCTGGACTGGCAGCGTGTCCCTGTCTCCATGGAGCATGGGATGGGGTCTGGTTTTCCAGCCCCTCGCTGCTGGGCCAGAGCCCCAAGGCCTGGGGGTACCGGTTGGACCCTCCCTGATGTTCTGCCTGTGTCACACTCCAGCACTTTTTACTTCATGTTCCTAAACTTTCCATATGTTCTGGCTAATATCCATGAAAAATAACCCACTTTGAGTTAAACCCTCCTCTCTGTAGTCCTGTGCTGTAGCTGTGGGGGCTGGAGGTGCAGTTCCTTAGGGCTCTGGTTTCTTACCTGTGTGCTCAGCTCTGCTCGAGCTCCTGTCCAGGGTCCCCCCGTGTCCTGGGGGAGGGAGAAGATCCCCCCACCCTGAGCTGGTGCTGTGGCTCTGCTGTCCCTGTCCCTCTGTGCTGAGCCAGCCCTGGGCTCCAGCGTACCCGGGGTTACCGAGGGGGTCTTGCTGGAGCCAGGACTGCTGGAAGGGACCACCGTTGCCCCTTGGAAGTCTAATGGGATTTGTAGGGGCTGCCTCTGCAGCGTGTGAGAGCCGGGCCGAGCGGGATGTGTCGCAGGAGTGAGCAGGGTCATTGTTCCTGGGTTGGTTCGTTCTCTGGTGCCCAGCCCAGCCTTTGCATCCATTCACAGACCTCCATCTCTGGCCCCTCGGGCTCTGATCGGCTGCTGAAGGATCGATGGCGGCGGTTCCAGGGGGGGCCACATCCTGCCTTGGTTCTGTTCTCCCATCCCTTCCCACGGCAGAGCCCCCGGTGCTGCTGAGCATTCCCGGCCTGTGTTCGGCGGGGGAGGGAATTTCCCTAAAGATGCCTTTAACCGGAAAACTGACGTAGGGAAGCGGGGGCTGTTCCAGCAGGATCGCGTGTGTCTCTGTACCAAAGGGCTTTTCCAGCCGTGCCCAGAGCAGCGGGAAGGAGCTCCCTGCAAACTGAACACCCTGAACCTCGTTCGGCCTTCCCTGCGGCCCCGGCACCGCTGGGAGATCACAAAGGGACTTGTCTGCCAGCAGAAACGCCGGAGCAGGAACCCCAAATCGGGAATCCCTGACCGAGGGCAAAGCACGGCCGGGGATGGGGCCGAACCCTTTGTGTGTCACAAAGCCGGGGAACCCCTGCCCGGGGGACGGGGGGCAGCCTGGGGGTGTCCCCGGCGGAAAAGGACTCGTGTGGTCCCGAGGCAGAGTCCTGGTTCGGAGCTGATGAGAAGGGGGCGGGAGCCCCTCCTGCTGCGGGGGGGATGGAGGATGAGGATGAGGATGCGGATGAGGATGAGGATGAGGATGAGGATGAGGATGCTCCCACTCGCTCCCGGCCCTGCGGGTCCTCAAGCGATCGGGGTGCTGGGGGTGCTGCCCGAGGGCTGCGGGAGCGGTGCAGGAGCGGGTGCGGGGCTGGAGGGGTACCCGGGGCTGCGGGAGCGATGCAGGAGCGGGTGCGGGGCTGGGGGGGTACCCGGGGCTGCGGGAGCGATGCAGGAGCGGGTGCGGGGCTGGAGGGGTACCCGGGGCTGCGGGAGCGGTGCGGGGCTGGCAGTTGCCATGGAAACCGCTGGGTCAGAGGCAGAGGGAAGTGGCGTGTGACGCCATCGGCACCGCAGTGAGCCGGGAGCCGGCGTGGGGCTGGTGGGCTGCGAGCCCCGCATGGCCCCAGCCCCGCCAGGCACGGCCGTGAGCGCGGCGTCTGTGCCGGTCACCTTGGCCGGAGGCTCCGGGTCACCTCCCCGGCCAAGGGCACCGCAGCCCTCCTGCAGCCGCTGGTTGGCTTTGGACCCCCCCCCGGTTCCCCTCCCAGGGCCCCCCACAACCCCTCACACCGCGAGCTGCTGCCACAATCCCCCCGCTAATCCCGAGTGGCTTTTCCAGCACCGAGTCAGGGTTATGTGGATAATCCATATGTTTGCAAGGCAGAGGCTTTGGGATATCCACTGTTAATCCAATTGACAGTGGCAGTTTGGTGCCATTGGCACAGGGTCCTGTTCCAGGGGGGGGACGTGGCTGCCCCAGGCTGGGATCCCCCTGGGCTGGGATCCCCCTGGGCTGGGATCCCCCGTGGGTGCTGGAGCCCCGATCCTCTCCCCCCAGCTGTGGGACCAGCTGCCCACACCCCGCCAAAGGAGCCCAGCCAGGGAACATCCACGTGTTTATTTGCTTTTCAAACCATAGCAGCTCCAGCCATTGCCCGATGTATTCACAGCCTGGAGATCCCTCCCCGACCCCTCCAAAACTCAGCCCCTCTCCTGGGGCAGAGCTCAGCCCCTACTGATCCCTGGGGCCGGTGCCCCTACCCCAATTCCCCCCTGTCCTCCAGCCCCTCCCTGCAGTATTTACAGCCTCGGTGTGCCCAGATCCTCAGCTCTGGGCAGACCCCCCCTTTCAGCACCGTCCCCCCTCGTCCTTCCCCACACAGACCAGTGGCTCAGGATGGGGGTCAGTGTCACAGGACACCCAGCACACCCAACCCTCCTCCCCCAAGCCAGGGCCTGCTGCCCCACAGCAGCTTCCCCCCCCCGACAGAACCCTCGATCCATTGCCCCCCAAAGCCCATCAGCACCATCTGTGTCCCCCCCCACCCCCCAACAGACATCCCCTTCCAGAGCTGCAATAAAATAACCCCTCGGAAATGTCAGCACCAGTGTTAGAGAGAAAGTCAAAGTGCTTGGAGTTGCACAGCCCTGCAGGCTGTGGTGGGGGGGCAGAGCCCCCCAGCTGCCCGGGTGGGAGCAGATGTCTCAGCTGGCTCAGGACCGGCGTGACCGTCTCTGCCTCGCGCTGCTCGATGCCAAAGCCAAGCCTGTCCTGCCGCTCCCCACAGAGAGAGACCCCGGCCCCACAGAGCCCCCCGAGCTGGGGCAGGGCCGGGGGGGCCCCAGAAAGGCACGGGGGCTCAGTCCTTAAACCTCCGGCCCGCCTGCATCTTCTTGTAGTAGAGGTCCACCTCGCTGTCCGCCGTCCCGTCCTGCTGGGCCGGCTTCCTGCGCAGCGTGGACTCGCGGCTGGCCGTGGCCAGTAGCCCCTCGGGGGGCGCATCCCCCCGCTCCCCGCTGCCCCCCGCCCCCGGGATGGCGGCCAGGCTGCCATAGCGGGGCTCGTCCTGCTCCATGTCGCTGACGGAAGAACCAGGGGAGACACCGGCGCTCTTGGCTGGGCGGAAGCCACGGAAATCCTTCCCCACCTCACCCAGCTCGTAGGTGTCTGGTCCCTCTGGCCCCTTTGGCCCCGACTTCCACTCCCAGGGCCCGTTGCCGGCAGAGAGGTGGATGACAGGGTGGTGGGGGGCGTGGGCATCGATGGTGATGATGCTGGAGCTGTCCCGCTCGGAGGGCGAGCGGTACTGCGAGGAGTCGGAGCTGGTGGAGGACGAGGACGTCTCTGAGTGCTTGGGAGTGACAGAGACGAGGCTCTGCTGCTTGGACATGGCGATGACCTGCATCAGGCGCGGGGGGTTGGCCACGCGCTGCGCCCCCCCCTTTTCTGCCACCATGACCCACTTGGCCCGCACGGCCGCCCCGCTGCCGGCCGGGGCAGCGGCGCCCGCCTGGCTCTCCTCGGGGATGTGCACGAGCTGTGAGGCGCCCGGACGGGGCTGGATGAGCACACGGGGCCCCACGGCCGCCCGCTCGGCCGAGCGCGCCTGCACCGTGGGGTACAGGGAAGGGGGCACCTCCTCGCTGGGCTCCCCCGCGCCCCGACCCTGCGCCGCCTCCTCTGCCAGCGTCATGCTCCGACCCTCCAGAGACTTCTGCTTCCACTCGGTGATGAGCTGCTTGGAGCGGGAGGCGTCCACGGGGACGTGGATGGTCATGTGGCGCCGCGCGGGGTCGTCCATGGAGGGCGTGTTGACGCGGGGCAGGGTGTTGCTGAAGGTCACCATGTTCTCCTTGCCCATGGGGCTGCGGGGGGCCAGCAGGTCCACGTCCACGCTGGCCCGCTTCAGGCTGCCCAGCGAGTTCTTCTCCCGTGGCACCGGCCGTGCCGCCTCCTCCAGCCGCGCCTGCGGGTTCAGCTCGTCGGTGCTCACGGATTTGTTCTGCTGGTACACGGAGTCGTGGCCCCGCTGCGTCAGCGCCCGCAGCGCGTCCTTGGCTGGTGCCGGCACCGGGACCCGCTCCACCGGGGCACGGAAGTTGCCAACAGCATGGAAGGCCTGTGGGAGAGGAAATCACATAATCCTGGAATGGTTTGTGTTGGAAGGGATTTTTAAAGGTTATCTAGTGCAATCCCCCTGCCACGGGCAGGGATGTCTTCCACGAGACCACCTTCCAGGCCACATCCAACCTGGCCTTGAACACTTCCAGGCATGGGGCAGCCACAGCTGCTCTGGAGAGCGCGGGGTGAACATGACCCCAGGTACTGTGGGCCCTGCCAGCCTCCCCCACCTCCTCCCCCCACGCAGGGGCAGGACCAGCACACACCAAGTAGGCGGCGATGCCGGATCCGATCAGGAAGCCCACGTAGACGTCGGCAGGGTGGCTGCGGTACTGGGTGATCTGGGTCAGGCCGCAGATGCCGGCGGCGATGGCGAAGGCAAAGACCAGGATGGGCTTGAGGAGTTTGGTGCTGTCCGAGATGATGGAATTGAAGTACATCTGGGGCAGGAACAGGCTGTTAGTGACGGCCCCAGCCCTGGGCACACAGAGGGTTCTTGGGTGCACGTGGGGCTGCAGGTCCCGGCACACACACACCAGGGTGCACACACGTGTGCACACACCCACACCCAGCACGGGCACACGTGTGTCAGGCAGAGTTTGGCTGTGCCAGTGGAGGAGGGACGCTGCTGGCCACGGCACAGGGCTCATGCTGCCCCAAGCCAGCATGCACAGGGTAGCCCCAGGAACTCACCGACACATAAACCGCAGCGAAAGCCGAGAGCGTCGCGTGCTGGGAGGGGAAGGTCTTCCTGCAGGGAGAGGGGATGTGGTTGGGATGGGGCAGAAGCAGGGGGACGTGGTTGGCAGGGGGCGGGAGGGTTGGCAGCGTGGCATGAAGCTCCCCTGGAACATACCTGGCAGAGAGGATGGCGTGTTTGTCGGTGCCTGAGCAGATGTCCTGGGTGATGTAGGGGTTGGCATCGCAGGGGGTGCCCAGCAATGTGTAGTTGGGCTTGCAGACAGTCAGGAAGAAGGGTGCATGGTAGCCAGTGGCCAGCTGGATGACGTCTGTCACCAGGGCCGTGGCACAGAGCCCAAACACATGGACACCTGGGGATGGCAGGAGTGGGACAGCAGGTCACCCCCATCCCACATGGGAGGAACCAGGGCCCACCCAGTGCTGGGGCACCCGCAGGGACCTGGAAGGGTTCGGGGTCTGGATGGGGTCATGCTCCTGCTATGGCAGCCAGGGAGCCCCCACGTCCCCTGCAGGCCTCGAGTCCTGCCTGGGCTGTGGCACAACGTACCCACAAACCTGACGGTGCGGCGCAGGAAGGAGTTGAAGTTGCAGCCGCCAGCGTTGATGCTGCCCTCGGCACCAGCACGGCCCTTCAGCCGGGACTGCAGGCAGTACACCATGCCCTCCCCGACCATGATCTGGGGAGGAACCAGCGGCTCAGACGGGACCGGGAGAGTCTGGGCTGTCGGCGGAGCCGCCTCGTGGGTGCTGGACATGGCCAGGCACAGGGACCCCCAACCTCTGCCCTGACCCCCTGCAGCGGGACGAGCCCAGACGCACCGAGGCAGCGGGTGCAGCGAAGGCCAAGCTGAGCAGCATCAGCAGCGGGATGAGCTCCTCGTTGGTCTCCACGTAGGGCATGGACAGTGCCCGGTCGTGGCACTGGAAGCCCACCTTGGCCGGCTTGAAGAGGTCCGTCAGCTCCAGGAAATAGAGCGTCACGATGGAGGAGGCCACGATGGGCAGCTGTCGGGGGGAGATTGTGGGGACCACGGAGACCCCGGAGCAACAGCACCACACAGCCCCCAGGATGGGCACAGACCCCCCCACCCGCCATGCCAGGGCCCAGGATGATCCCCCCACCCTGTGCCCACTCACCCCACACCCACCTCCACAAAGTAGAAGCAGGGCAGGAGTGTCATGCTGTCCTTGGGGGCGCGGGCCTTCTCCTTGGAGGGGATCATGGTCCTGGGGCAGGCACGGGGGGGCCCACCGGGCTGTGCCTCGGCCCTGTGGGGGCTGAAGTGTCACCCTGTGTGGGGGAGAGGCACCCCTGGGCACCCCTGGTCACCCTTGGTGGCTCCACTGCCCCGGCAGCCGCCCAGCACGGGGACACTGCCGGGACTGGGGGTGCTCCCCTTCCCCCCAGGGGACCCCCAGGACTCCGAGGGGGGGCCCGACCGAGCCAGGGCGGTGACAACAGGTGGGGCGGGGGCTCGTCTGTCGCGACAGGCGGCCACTATTGCGACAGGCGGCGAGGCTGCTGCGGAGAGGGGGCGTGTCGCCCGCACAGCCGGGCCGGGGCTGGGGGTCCCTGGGCCCCCCCAGCCCCAACCCCAACCCCTGAGATTGCAATGAGCCCGGGCTGCGAAACGAGGGGGATGGAGCGACGGGGGAGAACGACGGGGGCGTAATAACGAGGAGGGACAATAATGGGGGATTAATCGGGGGTACGACCGGGAGGGCGGGGGTTGCAGTGGAGACCCCCCCCCTTTCACAGGGACCGTGCCGCAGCCGCGGGCGGGGGTCGGGGGATGGGAGGACGTGCCGCGGGAGGGAGGAGCGGCCCTTTGTGCCGGACTGTGCCCCCCACTCACCTCAGAGGCGGCCCCGGGGCTCAGCGGGGCGGGGGGCGCGGTGGCGGCTGGGGGGTCCCCGGGATCCGGGATGCTCCTGCCTCGGCGGAGCGCGGGGAGCGGCAGCTTCCTCCGCCCCCTCCTCCTCCTCCTCCTCCTTCTCCTCCTCCTCCTCCCCCGCCCGTCGCTCCCTGCCCCGCCCCGCAGCCCCCGGCCCCTCCTGGGGCGCCGAGACCCCGCCGAGACCCCATCGAGCCCCCGCCGGGTCAGGGACGGGGATTTAGGGGGGTCTGAAGGGGTCTCGGGAGGTCTGGGGGGGGTCGAGGAGAAACAAAGGGCCGGGCGGGGCCGAGGCAGCAGCGGGACCGACCTCACTCCGCTCCGCATCCCGACCCCTGCCCAGGCACCGAGGGGACCTGGGGGTCCCGGGGCCGCCCCCAGCGGGGCTCCCTCCACTGCCGGGGCCCTGACCAACCTCTCCCCCGGTGTGTTGACCCCGACCCGAGGACTCTCCTGCCCTGCAGAGGCAGTTCCCTTGCCCTGGAGCTGCGGGGACCGGAGAGGTGCCGAAGTGGGAGTCCCACAGCGTGGGGAGGTGTGACCGCCAAACCCGATAAAGCTCTGCCGGCCCCCGACACCCACCTGGCTCTGTGGCCCCCATGGGCTTCGGGAGGGACTCGGGTCGAGTCCTGGGCCCACGGCCACGAGGAGCTCCAGGGACGGTGCCGGGAATCACCCTTAGCAGGAACCTTGTGTCTCCCTAACTTGGACCTGAGGAAGTGGGTGCAGCTCCTTTTGTTCCCCGGGGACTCCCGGGACCTCTCGGGGTAGGTGGTGGCACCCCAGTCCCGTCTGCCCTTGCCCCCTCCACCTGCAGTGGATCCTGGCTGTGCCCTACCCAGGACCCCTCCCCATACCCCATTCCCTGCATCCCACACTCGGCTGCTGTACAACCCCTGCCCACCCACTCCTGCTCCCGTCCAGGTCCTGCGTGGCCCCACACGCTGCCCTTGTTCCATTTTTGGCCCTAAGTGGGCAGAAATCTCCCGGCGTATTTAACATCTAAATCCCGAATCCCTGGAAGCCGCGATTAAGCCGCTCTCCCCGCAGAAAATCCCCCGGCTGAGCGGCGGCCGCACCACCCCGTGCTCTGCCCCCTCCCTGCCCACCGGGAACCACCAGCACGTGGGGACAGCGGGGACGTGAAGCTGCCCCCGCACAGGGACCCCGGAGCCGCTGGGGACCCACCGGGCCCGGCCCGTTCCTCACGGGTGGGTCTGTCCGGCCGCTGCCCGTGGGGCCGGTGGCGCGGGGGGACCGAGGGTCGGGGGGACGGAGGGTCTGTGCGAACAGGCAAAGGGGGCACGGCAGCTCGGAGCCCTAAAGGCTCTTGGAGCAGGAGGAGAACGCGAGGCCGGTGAGCTCCGGTCCCTTGCCCGGTGTCCGTCGGAGCCCTGCTCGGTCCCGGCGGAGCAGCGGCCGCACCGAGCCGCGGGCTGGTGGCCAGTGGCTGTCCCGGCGAGGGCAGCGCGACCTCGGCCTCAGGCGGAGGAGCCTCGAGGAGGGCTGAGGAGCTCCGGGGCCATGGGCGATTCCCGGAGCTCGGGAGCGGGCGGGATCCGAGGCGGTGGCTCCGCTTAGCGGCACCGGGGAGAAAGGCAGAGGGGACCGGGGCTGCCACGTCCATCGCCATCCTCGGCACCGCCGTCACTGGTACCCCCGACACCGCCCCTGTCGCTGCCATCGCCCCTCCCAGCACCGCAGCCCCCCCAGCCCTGCAGGAGCCCCCTCGGGGTTGGATCCCGACCCCGCCGTCCTTGTCATTCCAAGGGCAACCCCAGGGCAGGGGTTTGTATCCCTGTGCACCCACCGAGCTGGCATCCAGCACCCACCAGGCACCTCCCCGCGCCTGGCGGGGGTCCTCGCTCTGGGTAGGGGGACAGAATGTGCCGGAGCCTTCTCGGGCCAAGAGAGCCGGAACTTTTTCGGCATTGAAATCCCCGGCGCAGAAATCCCCGGCCGCGGGTGCCAGGGCCGGCAGCTGGGCCGGGCTGTTTCCTCCTCCCACCCTGTTTATACTGAGAACTCTTGACCCCTTTTATAAGCTGAATATTTCAAAACACTCGGCCCACGCTGCGGAAACCCCCCCGCTCCCCCCACCTCCCCCTTCCTGCCCCCGCCGCTGTCCCAAACTGGACATAAAAGCGAGCCCCAGCCCCAGCCCCGGGTGAGCAGCGTCCACCTTGGAGCCCCCACGCACCCCAAAACTCCCCCACACCCCCCAGCCGGGCAGAGGCACCTCTGGGCTCTTCCACAGCCATGGGGCTGAGTCCTGCTCCTGCCCTTGTCCTTGTGCTGCTGCTGCTCGGGGCCACAGTGAACGGTGAGTGCACCCCCCTGAACCCTGGGATAGGGACAGGGCAGCGACATCCCCCTTACAGGGGGGTTTTTACCCGGCCCCCCATTCCTGCCTGTACCTGCAGCCGGGTGCTGGTGCAACCCACAGGGTCCAGGACCCCAGCAAGGTACCACGGGGGTGACACTGCCCCGTACCCCTCACCCTACAGCACCTCTCTCCTGCAGGGCAGCCCCGGGGCCGGATCCTGGGGGGCTACGAGGCCAGGCCCCACCTGAAGCCATACATGGCCTCTCTGCAGCTGGACGGGCAGCACATCTGTGGGGGCTTCCTGATCGCCGAGCAGTGGGTGCTGAGCGCTGCCCACTGCACCGAGGAGACGTGAGTGGGGGGTCAGCTCCGTGCCAGGGGGGCTGTTGGACTCGGGCAGAGTCCTGCTCTGTAGCCCTGACTCTGGTGTTGGAGCACCAGGCTCCGACTGCACCTGCAGTGAGGGCTGAGCAGGAGCTCTCTGGTCTCCCAAACCCCCACTTCCATGACTGGATGAGCAACACGCCCAGCTCTGTTTGTCCCACACTCTGACTCTCTTCCAGGGACGACAAACTCTTCCAGGTACTGCTGGGTGCCCACTCTCTCACGGAGCAGGAGCCCCACAAACGCCTGTACCGGGTGCGCGCCCAGTTCCCCCACCCTGGCAGCAACAAGCACAACAACAAGGACGATCTCCTCCTCCTTCAGGTGGGCTGGGGGGCCCTGGGACCCTCCTCCCCACTCCTGCAAACCCTGCTGTCCCTCAGGACCCTGCAGGGTCACTGACTGAGGCCAGAGAAAACCTTCAAGGTCATGCTGGGCCCGATTCCCCGTGTTCCTTCCTCTCTGTCCCATGGGACTATCCCTGCTTCCCCCACAAAAGACCTTTGAGCTGCATCCAAATGCCCTCCGTCCTCCTCGTGTCTCCAGCTCTGGTCTGTGGCTGCATCCTGGGGCTCTGGTCGGGAGGCAAAGCCCTGAGCACGGCCAGGGCCCTGCTGGATGGTGGGCACAGCTGCCCCCCTGACCCCTGTCCCCTCTCGCTCGGTGGCAGCTGGAGGAGAAGGCAGAGCTGAACGCGGACGTGCAGGTGCTGCCGTTCCAGCGCCAGGACAGGGACGTGGCGCCCGACACGGTGTGCGAGGTGGCAGGATGGGGCACCACCACCCACAGCGCCCGCCGGCCCGACCGGCTGCAGCAGGTGGAGCGGCCGGTGATCAGCCGGGACGTCTGCAACCACCGCACGCGCCACGACGGCACCATCACCAACAACATGATGTGCACCGACTCCCGCAGGAAGGACACCTGCAAGGTACCACCTGCCTCCCGTGGGCCCGCGGCCGGAACCCCGGGCTGGGGCTGCCAACCATCCCCGTGGGCTGGGAGGGGGAATTTCCACAGCCCGGGACAGGCCAGGGGCAGAGGGGTAGGATGAGGTGATGCCCCTGGGGTGAGGGGGCTCCGTACCCTGTGCTGGCCGCTCGCAGGAGCCTGGAGGTGGCAATCAGGGGTGGGAGATGGGCTGGGGTGTCCCGGCAAAGCCTCGGCCGTGCTGACGAGCGTTGGTCCCGCAGGGAGACTCGGGCGGCCCCCTGGTCTGCGGGGGGGTGGCTGAGGGGGTGGTCACTGCCGGCTCCCGCGTCTGCGGCAACTACAAGAAACCGGCCATTTACACCCGCATCGCCCCGTACGCGGCCTGGATCGACGGCGTCATGGCTGGGCAGGGGGACGCTCGCTGAGGGGACCCCAGGGACCTGCTCCACGCCACGGCTTGCTGCCCCCAGCACGGCCACAGCACCCACAGCGCTGCCCCGCTGCGCTCCAGGGGCTCCCACTGCTGCCCACCCCGCTCCCGGAGCGTCCCCCCACAGCACCAGGGGGGCTGGGCCGGGGGCCGGCAAGGAACCAGGGAAGGGGGTCCCTGGCCCCCTGCTCGCAAAGGGCCCAGTTGGGGGAGGACAGGGGGTCACAGCCCCCCCATAGGCTTTGCTGAAGGTGCCCAAAACGCTGCCCACGACGCTGCAATAAAGTGATGATGCCTTTTGAGAGCTGGGAGTCTGTGCAGGAGCCCCCAGACGAGGGGAGCTGTACATGATGGGGGTGATGTGGAGATTGAGCTCCTGGGGACTGCGTGGCCTCGGGTGGGAGCAGGGGACACATCCTGCGGTGTGACCATGGCAAGGTCCAGAGCCGGGACCTCCTGCAGGGTCACTGTGTGAACACCTGGGGAAGCAGAACCTGCCTGTTGCTGATACAGCACCAGTGGCTCCAGCTCCTACAGAGGGACCTGTGCTGGGACCCAACAGGACTCTCCCTGGGTCCCTCCTGTCCCAGGAGTCGAGGAGCAGGGCAAGGCACAGCCCCATCTTCCCACCATAACCCTGGTCCTTGTCCCATGTCCCCCCCACAGACCCCCACTCTCCCAACTCCCCAGTTCTTGGAGAGAGGCAAGGGATGGGAGCAGGGCAGCAGCCCAGGGCACTGCCAGACCCTCCCAGTCCCATCCCAGGAGCTCCATGGTGGGCAGGACATGAATGTCTGTCCCCCTGCTCTGTCCTGGCGCTGTGCTGCTGCTCCCTGTTCCCAATCAAACATTAAATAACCCCAAACCTGCTCTCAGAGAAAAAAAGAGGCTCACGAAGGGCCTGGGTTGATTTTTACTTACAAGGTGCAGTTTCCTAATTAGACATTTGATTGTCCTTAATTACCCGCAGAACAGCAAGGGGAGGGCTCTGTACCAGCTCCTCCAGCTCCACACAGTGAAACATTCACTGGAGTTGGGGAATGAGCTCTTTGCCACCAGCTCCAGCTCTCAATAATAACGAAAATGCAGTTCCAGAAGGTACAAAAACTGGCTCGTTCCTCCCCTTGGAGGGTCTGTGGGGACATGAAATTGGCCGGTTGGGATTCAGGACAGCTGGTGGCTCCAGGCTCCCCTCCCTCAGAGCTGAGGGACCCTTGGGAACAGAGCAGGCCAAAGTCACCCCCCTGACCCCCAGAGGGCCGGGGCTGCACAGGCACAGCCTCGCTGGCACTCACAGGTTGTGATTTCCTGCCGAGTGCAGCAGCAGCTGCCAAGGGAGGGCAAAAGTCCAACAGGAATTTCGGCTGCATCACGAATGCTCCTCCTCTGACCCGCTCAAATGCCTGGCTTTGCCTGAAGCTGGGACTTACCCAACCCCAAGGATTTCATGTTTCCTCCTCGTATGTCCATAAGGATGTGGCAGAACCTTGAAAACATCCCTTTCCCCAGCCCCTGGCAGCTTTTTTCCTGACAGATGCACTGGGGGCTCTCCCACGGCTCCATTGCCCTGGCCTTGCACTGGGTGGCCACATCACGCCACAGAAACAAACCACATGTTCTGTACAAAATTATGGGAGTTTTTATTTACAACAGCAAGAGCCAAGGGGAGGGTTCATTCCAGGCAGCAGCACTCGTGTTCCTGCTCTGATCCAACACCAGTGGGCAAAGCTCCTGTCAGAGGGGCAGATCTGCTCAGGGACCAGGAGTGCCCAGCCCACCAGGCTCCTCTCAAGCAGCCAGAAGCCCAGGATGCACATGAGGTACCAGGTGTTTGTTTGCTTCACTTGGGGCCTTGTTCCCCCCAGCCACCCTGACATCTCTCTCTGCCCTGACACACAGCCAGGCTCTCCCCTCCCAGGCCCCAAATGATGGGGAAACCTCTGGCACTGCCTTCCAGCTCTTCCCTGGAAAAGAAAAGCTCCCTCCCCTCCGTTTTCCAGCACAGCTCAGTAAGGCAGAGAGTCAGCAGTTTGTTCCAGGAGGAGCTGCTGTGCCCTCGTCACGACCCCTCCGTGGAGGGACCCCCACACTCTTGGCCCCCACTGTGGCCCAGGAAGGGCTCAGGAGTAGCTGAGGGGCATCTTCCTCCACAGTCCCCCACACAGGCAGTTCTTGATCCAGCGCTGCTCCCACTGTTTCACCGCTGTCACCTTGTTGGGCGACTTCAGCATCGTGACGCAGCCACACCTGGGGGGGACACGGGGGGTGCAGCCAGCCCAGGGGCCCCAAAGAGCCAGCACTGCCCGGCTGCTGCACGGATCACACAGGAATGGGGTTATCCGTGGGGGAAACCAGCTCCTGCCATCTGCAGGTGGCTCCTGAGAGCACCAAAACCAGCTGAAACCAGTGAACAGCAGTCCTGCTGAGGGCCCTCCTGGAGCCTGGGCCAGAGCCTGGCACGGAACAGCCCCAGCTGCTGTTTACAGATAAAACAGCCGACAGTCATCTCACAAAAATGATGTGCTACAGAGGCTTTCTATTAAACCCAGTAATTAAAGCTAATTCAATCACATGACTAGATGGATGTTTTTTCCCTGAGACATCATCCTGAAATCCAGGCTCTCCCGTGAGAGTGGATGAGGAGGCCAGCACGAAATGCGAGCCTGGGTGGAAAGATGAGCCCAAACTGGGAGCAGGGGTGCTGGTGTCTCCTCCCTCCAACCCCACAGGTGTTTTAAGGGCCAGGCCACAGCGATGCCACTCTGATAATGCCCTGAGTGTCCCCGGCTGGGGACATCTTAGCCACAGCCATACCAGCCTCAGAGAGCTGCTGAAGGACAGCCAGGACAGTGTGAGTGCTGCCCGAGCTGCACAGGGCAGTGACCCCCGTGCCACCCACCTGGTACAGGACTTGCACTCCTCTGTCGGGTACGCCCCCAGGTGCAGCCGCCTCAGGTGGTCAATTTTGGGCTGTCCAGGGGCTCTGGGGAGAGAAAACAGGACTTTCCCAGAGTGTCACTTTCCACAGGCAGCTCCCAGGACAGGGGGCTGCATTTCAGTGGCCAACCTGGCAGAGGCTCTGCCCACCCAGTGCCACGGGATTTGCAGACACAGTAACATCAATTAATCACAAACCAGACGGTTTTTCCCCCGTTTGCCCCCTTTGCTTTTCAGTACTTCAAATTCCCAGCCCACCACAAGCTGAGAAATGGATTCGAGCAGAGACTATGATAAACTACTCTTGGCTCAACCCAGCAAGAGGACAAAGCCAAACCCCCATGTGTCCCCAACCACAGAGATGCCAGGAGACCCCAAGGCCTGCAAGACCCCTTCTCACCACAGCACCAACTCATTCCACACGTCTGTACCTGACAAAGGCATCGAACTGCGAGGAGACAGTGTGGCCAATGAGCCCGGGAGCCTTCCCGAACTGCAGCCGGACCAGCTGCTTGTTCTGCAGTTTGCTGATGATGCCGTCGTTGATGGGCAGCCAGTCTATGTTGGGAATGAGCAGCTGGCTGGGCAGGAGGCAGCACTCGTCGATCAGGGCATCGTCAGGCTCCGTGATGTGATTTTCCTCACGGCCTGTACGGAAAATGAAGCAAAGAACCAGCCAGACTTTTACAATTCTTCGTCAGAGCTCCAGAGAGCTGCGTGCAGCCTCCTCCTCCACTGCCAAGACAGCTCAGAAAACAGCAACCTCGGCAGCTGCACCTGCCCTCTCTGAAGGCACCAGACCCCGTTGGAGTCACGTCCCACAGTCACTCCTTGCAGGCACCAGCCCCACCGAGGCAGGAGTCGCTGCTCAGGGAACGGTGGCACTCACAGCACAGCCAGAGCTTGGTCAGGAGCCGGAAGAGCAGGGACATGCTGTCCTGGGTGTCGGAGGTCGCGGTGTACACGGGGAGGCAGCTCGGCTTCAGCAGCCCCCAGATGCGGATCACCACCATCAGCTCCCGGAACATGCCGAGGGACGCGCCGTCGCGCAGGAAGCTGTGCCCGGGGCGCACGGGGGAGCCCTGTGGTGGCCACAGAAAGGGCTCTTCTCTGATTCTGCCGGTCCTGGAGCCCCTTCCCAGCGCCCTCCCGCGCCCCGCAGGGATAAAAAAACTCCCCAACGCTGCCCACGGGTGTTTGTGCCCCCTGGGGCTGCTCCTGGAACTCCAGGTCTCACCTGGTTGGGAAGGCTGGCCAGGAGATAGAGCACAAAATCCCCCACCCACTGGATGAGCTGCTGCAGGGACTGCAACGTCGTCATCTCCAGGACAAATTCTTCTGTCTTCAGGTTAATCATCACCTTGTCAATGTCTGGAAGAGAAGCGAGACATCACCTGGCTCAGGAAGATGGATCCAAACCTCAGACCCTCCCCAGGGAGGTCACCCTCCTCTTCCTCCTCAAACCTGGGAGTTGCTATGAGACTTTGGCACTTCGTGTCGAACGATGGGGAGCAATCCAGTGCCAAACACTGGGAAGGCAGCGTGGGATGCCGTGAGCTGTCAGTACCTACATCGGTGATCTTGGAGCAGATCTCGGTGAGCCGGTCCCCGGGGCTCTTGTCCGGGGTGTTGAGGAAGTGGGGGCGCAGCAGCGATTTCAGGGTGCAGCTGATGGCGATGAGGAAGAGCTTGGCATGGTAGTCACACACACGGGCGATGGTGCTGGAGGAGAGTTTGCACAGCGACGCCTTCATGGCAACGATGCGTGTGGAGAGCACCTGAGTCACGTGGAGATGTAGGAAAACGCACAGGGAAAGGCAGAATTAGCATAAGCTCATTAAAGCTGCTGCTGCTGCTTTATTGTCTGCTCTCCATTTCTGCCACAGGAGTGACAGGAATAATGAACGCTGCGCACGTGAATGCTGCTGTTCCCACAACGTGCCAAAAATAGACTTCACCATCCCACCCAAAGCCTCCAACAGGTAGAGACCCGCTGGTGTCAGTGACAGCAACCACTGCTAACGTGGGGGCCCGTCCCAGCTCCAGCACTGCCCGAGCCAGGCACTCAGAGAGCACAGCCCTAACCATAACCCCTGACTCCTGAGGAGTGGCACTGCCTGCTCCCCACTCCCAGTCCCTGAGGCCCCCCACGCCCACCCTCGGGGTGAGCCCAGAGCTCCTGCCCACCGACCTGCTGCAGGGCCGCGTTCTGGCGCATGTACTCCTCGTGCAGCTTCTCCACCAGGTTCTGGACCATGCTGGGCTGGACATGGAGCAGGATGTCCCACCAGTCGTAGCCGGTCACCATGCAGTACTCCAGCAGGAACAGCAAGTGCCGCAGGGACATGTTCATGTCCAGCACGTGGCCCATGGAGGGGGAGATGCGGAGCATGCTCAGCTGCAGGGAGGAGGAAAAGGAAAACTGGCCTCAGGAACGGGCCTGAAAACATCCCACAAAGCTACAACACAACGCAGGGCCACTCCTGACACAGCAACAATTCCTGCAGGGATGGGGTACATCCCTTCATGGACCGCACAGCTGAAATTCCCAGCATTTTCTGAGCGATCCATCGCCACCTGGAGAGTCTGGATGAGAACTAACCCAGCGGTAGGAGAGCACCAACCTTGCCGTGACTGTCCACGCCGGCCAGGGCCAGCGAGGTCCAGGAGAGCTGCATGGCTTTGAAGTGCACCAGCGGCCCCGCCGTGCGCGGGCGCTTCAGGGACGGCTCGTCCACGGGGCGCTGCGAGGAGGAGCCGTAGAACACGGCCATCATCTGCAGGGACAGCCGGTGCACGATGTGCACGCTGCCGTCGTGGAAAGCCAAGGCCAGGCCTGGGGGCAGGAGGCAACCGAGGCTGAGCCGGCAGCTCCTCCCAGCCCGGCACAGCCCTCGCCCGGAGGAGCTCCGGCCACCACCAAAGTCCACGTGGCAACAAGGAGCAGTCAAAGGGCCAGGGGCTCCCAGGCCCCACGTCAGCATTTCCCAGGGATGCGCCTCCTCCCATGGAAACACAGTGGGATGGCTCGGAAGGCACCGTGCCTTTGGAAGTTCTGCATGAGCATTCCATAGGCTCTGCTCCCATTTTCGCTTCAGGTACAGCTCAGAAGCTTAAGGTCCAGGCAGAAGCCACGTATTTAAGAGAAAGACAACAGGAACTCCTTACCCAACCCAGGGAAGAATTTGGTGTCATTTGCCACCTTGAGATCCGTGTTGGTCAGGGAGATCGGCAGCTTTGGCAGCGCCACGGCCGACACCCGGTCCAGGTCATTGGTGGCAGACAGGATCCTCCACTTCAGGATCATGGGCTGCTTGTCTCCCACTGGGGAAAATAAGCAACTAAGTGACACATCTGTCCCTAAGAGATCGAATCCCCCGTTTCTGCCCACGCTCTCCAACCAAGCAGGATCACAGACAGGTACTTCCTTCCCCCAGACCGGTATATTCCCTGTATATTTCCCATATGCATCCCTTGTACTTCCCTATTTTTTCCCTGAATTATAAAGACAATTTGCTTGGCCAGATTTCCCCTCATGGAAGGCTCTGCTGGGGGCCATCAGAGAATCCTCATACATAATAATCCTTTCTACTTCACCAAACAAATGGCCCCGATTGGTTCTGTTCTATCTGAGATCAGGTGGAGCCCAAGCAGCCTGGGCAGGGGGTTCATCCAGCTCTGCTGCCCGACCCTGGTCCTTTGGGAGGCTCTGCTCCTCTGCAGGAAGGGTGGCTGTGAACTTAACAACCAAACCATTCCCTGGAAATAGCAAGTTGCTGCCTGTGATGCCAACAGACAGAGTGAAGTGTGTGACTGAGAACACCCGAAAATAAATGTGGGATTCTGGACAGTCCCATAACATATATGAGAACCTATCCTGCCTTTCCCCTCAGACCAGGCTCCTGTTCTTAGGAGCACCTGGTACAGACACTGACCCACAGGCGAGATCTGCTGGAAGATGTTGTTGACTGGCAGGCCCTCCTTCCGCAGGGACCAGCACTCCACGATGCTGTTGTTCTGGTTGGAAGCACAGAGCAGCACCTGCAGAACAGAGCCCCACAGACACACGAGTGTCACAGCAGGGAGGGCACTGCCCCTGCCATTCCCACCTCTGTTCCCAGGCTCCTGCTCCCAGGCAGGTCGTGCCCCACCAGCAAAAAGCAGAGGATGGAATCAGTGGGAGGTAACGGTGAGGTCCCCAATTCCAGCCGCACCAAAACGCCAAGGGCATCGCAGGACACGCCGGCCACCTTCAGAGCCCCCGGGGAAGCCAAGGTGGGGCAAACAGCCACCTCCTTGTCCCTCGCTGCACTCCCACCTGCCTCAAGAGCAGCTGCTCACCTGCTCCGACATGTCCCGAGCCAGGAACTTGAGGTGTGTGATGGCCGGGTACTTGTCCTTGCGCGCGGGGTCGGTGGTGCAGCGCATGAACAGCGACGGCAGGATCTCGGTGTCGATCTTGCACTTCTCGTTCACCACACTGACACAGACCTTGTAGAACTGCACGGGGGACGTGCTGCTGCCGTCAGACGTGGCCACCACGATGTTGCCCCCGCCCGTGAAGGCGACGTCGGCCAAGGCCACGCGGCAGCGCAGGCGGCACAGGCTCTCGGTGGCCGTCAGCACCTGCCCGTTGGGCTTGAGCAGGGACACGGTGACCAGCCCGCTGATGGTCACGGCGATCCAGCCCTCCATGGGCTTCCCGCCGAACAGCGTCAGCGACGGCGAGAACTTCACCCTGGAGAACTTCTCGCCGAAGTTCGACGCTCCAGACTGTAACAAAGGTCAGCAGAGCCGAGGCGTTTGCGCCCCACGCCTGTGGAGCTCTGCCCGTGGGAGAGGGGCAGGATCTCTGCAGCACAGCACAGGAATCAAAAACAGGAGCACAGAACTTGTGCTCGGCAGCCTCGGGCTCTGGGAGTCTGCAGAGTCAGACAGGGAGCCAAACAGGGAGCTCATCTCCGTACTTGGGTCCTGTGCCCAAATCCCCGGATCAACCCTCAGCACCTCGAGCACACTTCCCCTGAATTACCACTGGTCAGGAAAAAAACTGCTCTGTCTCCATGTTCCAGCCCAGAACTAAGGCACCACACTGGGAGAGACACATTTAAAGTGCCAAGAGAAACCCGGGCTCTACACCCCGCTGGAATTCAGCAGGAACCAGAAATCTGACTTTCCTCTTCGACAAAAAACTCCCCTACCCGACTTGGCCGAGGCCACAGGGGAGCTCAGAGCAGACAGAACACAGGTGGGGTCCCGAGCCCTTTGCCAAGACACGAGCCAGTATTCCAGCCCAAGTTCCCCCCGGAGCTGGGACAAACCTTCTCCACGTGCAGCGCCAGCTTGACGCCGTTGTGCAGCCAGGACAGGGCCACCACCGGGTCCCCCTCCACCACGCTGCCCACCGTGCTCTCCCAGCTGTTGGCCAGGTGATCTGTCATGCTCCAGCACTTGATGTGGCCGTCGGCATCCGCCGAGAGCAGCCTGGAGCCTGGGACAGCAGCACTCTGTGAGGACAAGGGGAACGGCCAAACCCCCCAAGGAATCGCCCTCCGTGGCTCTGGGACACGGGGACAGCGAGCAGGGATCCCAGCTCACCCGACTGATCCCACTCCAGACATGTGATGACCTCAGTGTGCCCAGAGTTCACGGAATACACGTCCCAGGGGTGCTCGGTGTCAATGATATGGACCATGTGGGTGAGATCTGCAAGAACACCGAGGTCAGTCCCGGTCCAGCCTCAGCTGATGCGGGGAAAGACACGAAATACTTTTGCTAAATGGCTTTGGGCAGGATAACAACTGCGCTGGGGACTCAGTGAGGGGCCAGACACCAGCGTGGAGCTGGTCGCGGTTTAGGGGAACAACCAGGGCCCGACCACCCAGTGGACACCGCCAGAGGCTGCGGGATGAGAGGAAAAGCAGGAGCAGCATTTCTGTGCCAGGGGCAGGGCCGAGCCGCGGCCCTGCCAGCGCTCCGGGAGCGCTCCGGGAGCTCGGCCAGCCCCCCACACGGTACCTTTCTCCTCCTCGTTGCGCAGGTCGGTGGTGAAGGCGATGAGGTTGCGGCAGGACCAGGCGCACACGAGGGGGATGGAGGGGCAGTGGTTGCTCTTGGGCTTCTTCTCCCACTCGCACACGTAGGCCAGGTCCATCCCCGCCGGCCGGGCCCGGCCCTGCCCGGGGCGACACACGGACTGCCCCGCACCGGGAGAGGCCCCGGCGGGCGGGGAGGATCCCGCGGGGGATCCCCGGCCTGTCCCGGCCCGGTCGGTCCCGGGGGATCCCCGGCCTGTCCCGGCCCGGTCGGTCCCGGGCGATCCCCGGCCTGTCCCGCTCCCGCCGGTCCCGCCGCTCCCAAGGACCCCGCCCCGCCCCCGCGCGCTGCCCCGCTCCGCGCCTCAGGCACCGCTGCGGACACCCCCGGCCAGGGGCCCTCAGAGCGGGGTAGGGCCGGGCATTTGCATGGACGCCTACCCAGAACCCTCCGGGGCAGCGACAGCGAATATAACCCCGGGATTTGGGACATTCTGGAGAAATCGAAGGACAGCGAGGCATTGAAACATTGGGAAAATATGAGCGGGCTTATAGAAGCTTCCTTTCTGTCTCTCCCCCAGGTCACCCTGTGGTGATTATTTTCAAACCCCGGACCTTTAAGTGTGTGCGCGGACAGTTCAGCAGCCGTGCTCGCTTCGGCAGCACATATACTAAAATTGGAACGATACAGAGAAGATTAGCATGGCCCCTGCGCAAGGATGACACGCAAATTCGTGAAGCGTTCCATATTTTTCGCTCCTGCCCCCACACCCCTTTTGCTGCCGCTGCCAAAGCGCAAAACCCCCACCAAAAACGCTCCCCCCTTCCCTTCCCCAACCCCATACACAAGACAGGGAGCCGGAGCGGGGCAGCACCGATGTTTATTGTTCCTGAACACACCCATGCCTGAGTCACACCAGCAAAGCAGCCTTTGCCAGAGCAACCTGCAAAGACACCCCCCAGGGCACACCCTGCGAGCAGAACGTGTCGGGGAACACAGAGAGCCCCCCAAACTGCCCCACCTGCCCCCATGGCAGCCGCGGGCAAGTGGCGAGAGCCCCAAGGGGGGCTGCACCCCCCCAGCACACACACACACACACATGTAAATATACACACACATGATAAAAAACACGGGCTATATTACACTTAAAAACAGCCCCGTGGTGCAGGCAGGGCACAGAGAGTCCCCCCTGGACACCCCCTGGGCTGTGGGTGCTGGAACGCGGCAGCCCCGGGGCTCTTCCGCCGGCTCAGCGATGGCTCAGCACCCACCGGGAGCTGCTTCACCGCAGAAAAATCTGGACCGAAATCACCCCACGAGCGTCAGCGCCAGAGGGGGTTGGCCCCGCCTGATTATTTTTAAAAACACCTGGGTTATAAATAGACACACAAAACAGCTCCAGCAGGGCAGCGCGGGGAGCGGGGCGGGCGAGAGGCACCTGCTCCGCACCCAGAGCGGTCCCGGGCAGGGCTGCCCTGCCCACACCAGCCCTGGCACTCCTGGGGGCACGGCCACGAGCCCCCGGCTCTGCCCCTCCTGGAGCAGGGAAGGGCCGAGGGTCCACGGGGCTGGGGGAGGCCGGAGCGGACAAAGGAGGGGCAGGGCGGCCCTCGGGGCATCAGCTCAGCTGCCCCAGGTAGTCTGAGAGCAGCAGCTCCGGGGGCAGGAACACGCGGTGTTTGTTGCTCACTTTCATCTGACGTTTCCCTTCGATGTCTGAACCTGGGGGGGTGGGAGGGAGCAGTCAGCACACCCCTGTCCCCCCTGACACTGCATTCCCAGCCCAGCCACCTCCCTCCACTCCTTCCCCTGGAGCTCACGGCCTCCCCTGTGCTCTGTGCCCCCCCAGCCACCTCCACCTGTCCCTGCCCGCACCGTGGGCTCGGCTCACTCCCCATCATCCCTGCCCTCACACTGTTTTCCACAAGCAGCTCCGCAGGGATGGAGCCTTGGTGTCTCTCCTCCCCTCCCTTGGCAACAAACCCTCCAGGGGAGGCCCAGGGCAGGACAAATCCTCCAGGAGAGCCCAGTTGCTCTCTGGGAGGAGGCAGCAGACACAGGAGAGAGAGCCCTGCAAGCAGCCTCTGACTTTGGGCCACACAAACCCCCGTCACAGAGCCGGGCCTGGCCGCCCTCCCGGGTGATGACCACGGCCAGGGAGCTCCGGGCAGCACGGGGGGAGCACGGGGTTATCTGTGAGCCCCAGCACGAGGTGGGGCCGGGAGGAAAAGGCTGAGCTGGAGAGGAGAGATAGTGATGGAGGAAAGGGGAAAACAAAAACAAAATCAAAACCAAAAACAAGCAGACACGAGGCTCTTACTGGCAGAGACGAGATCCATGTACTGGCAGAGCGCGTGGAGCAGGAGCCGCTCGAAGCTGGGGGAAATGGGGATGGGGTTAGAGCTGATGTGTCTCTGAACTGTGTCCCACACACTGCAGAGCCCCTCAGCAAACTGGGGCAGCCCCGGGACACGGCGAACCCCAGAGCTCAGGACCCCGAGCTGGGGAAATACCTGTTGTCCATCAGCGCTGTGTAGACGGAGTGGGGAGTGACAGAGAAGAAGGCCAGCAGCTCCTCCTCCAGCCCTTCCAGCGTCCCCTGTAAGGACAGGCAGGGCTTCAGCGAGGAGGGGGCTGTGACAGGCACAGCCCCAGCACTGTGGGGCCTCCAACTCCCCAGGAGTTACTGCCAGCAGCTCCCAGGAGGCAGAGGGGAAGGCACTGGGATAGGAGACATCTCAACTCTCCAGCCCGTGAGGCAGGGAAGGATCCAGCCCCTGCCAACTCCACACCGCTTGTGCCAAGGGCTGGCACTGTCCCTGGTGTTCAGAGCAGCCAGGGGAGCCTCGTGCCTCCCAGCCCAGGGCAGTGCTCTGCAGCTCTCCGGAGCACTGTGACCCTGGAGACGAGCTGCAGGCACATGTGAGGACAAACAGCCAGAAGCCAGCGGGCAGGAGGAGCCCAGGCTGGGTTTAGAGGCTCTAATTAGCACCAGGAAAACAAACAGAGCAGCAAAACAGCCCCACTGAGCAGAGTGAGTGGGGAGCCAGCAGAGGCAGTGCCTGGGCAGGCAGCTGAGCTCCTGAGCCCCCACTCACCTCTCCCCATCCTTGTGCACTTTCACCCCTTTCAAAACGCACTGGAGTTTTCCCAAATAACCTTGTGGGGGCCACTGTGAAGGCCCCAAATGCTCTACTGCTTTTCCCACGTGCAAACACGGCGGGTTCACCTGTCACCTGCTGCTCACTGCACAGGCTGGGAAACAGCCACTGAAAAGGGTCCTGTAACTGCCAGAAAAATCCGAACACAGCCAGGAAAACCCAACTGCAACCAGCCACCACTGCAGGGTCACACAAGGACCAGAGCACGTTCCCAGGAGCTGCTCTGAAATTTGGCACCGCCCCGGCTCAGCACCCACACACAAGGTCAGGGCACAGCCCTGGGGACACGGCTGTGGAGGGAGCCCCGTCTGCCCCCGCCCCGGGACCCCCGCTCACCATGGGGATCCGGCCCCGCTTCAGGGTGGCTCGCAGGCGGCGGCTGATGCGCTGGAAACACTCCTGGGGCGTGTAGGCTGGGAGCTCTGGAGCGGCAGAGAGAGGGGAGAAGGGAGTGGGACACAGCTCGCAGCCCCAGAGCCTGCGGGGCGGCTCTGGCTGCAAAGGGTCACCTCTCAGGAGGACCCCGTGTCCCCCCAGCTGCCCCGGGGGACCCTGGCTGGGCACCTCCTTCTCCCACAACTGCCCCGATGCTACACTCAGGGGGTGGGCTCAGGCCTCCCACCACAAACAGATGATGCAGGGAGTGGGTGCAGCCCTTGGGGAAGGTCACCCCTCCCAAAATGTACACAAGGAAGGGAAGGGAGGGGCTGTTCCCACCCAGCGTCCCCTCCCGGCACCTTTCCACACCTTTCCACTTGTCTTCATTCTTGACAGGCAGCTTCCTCCTGTGCTTCTTCCTGGCCTCCTCCTCCAGGTAGAGCAGGACCCGCTCCTGCTCTTCTCCCGACCGGTTCATGAAGTCGTTCCAGATCTGACAACAGAAGCCACCACAGGAACAACTCACCACGAGAGGATCTGCCTGGAGATTCCCCACCCCAGGGCCTCACTGCCCTCGGGCACACACAGCAGCAGCCGGGCACCAGATCCCAGCCCTGACACCGGACCAGGCAGAACCGGGGGAGCAGCACCTCAGGGCAGGGAGGCAGAGGGTTCCTCAGGATGGAGGAGCAAGGTACAGGCACCACGTGCCATGCCAGGACCCCACAGCGAGCCCCAGGCTGGGGGGTGGCTGCACCCACCTCCACGTAGGTCTCGTTGTTACAGGCCTCGGTGAAGATGCTGGGGGTGGCGGAGCAGTCGAGCTCTCCCTCGTCGCTCCCGCAGTCGTCCCGCTCCAGAAGTGTCATCAGGTAGCGAGCTGGGGGCAAGAGCAAAGCCTGAGATGGGAAACAGCACCTCCAGAGAAGTCCCATGGACCCAAAACACCCCTGCCTGCACCACAGTTTAGGGCAAGTTGCCACCTGCCCTGGGGAAGAGACCGTGCCCCAGTCCTTACTGTTCTCCAGCCTCTGGAGGCTCTTGCGGCCCTTGGCCCTCGGGATGAGGTCAGAGTTGCGGATGGCCTTGTTGATATAATACTGTTTCCTCTTGGACGGGGAGAACCGCTTGGACGGGGAGTCCTCCAGCGGGGGCAGGCAGTCCTCGATCCTCCTGTGGGGACACAGCGGAAAGGATGAGCCCACCCGAGCACCCCGGGGGCTGCACAGAGAGCGCCCACGGCGGGGGCGAGGGGGAGGCAGAGCATCGGCCACCTGCGTTCCTGCAGCTGGCACCGTGCAGAGCATCGGCCACCTGCATTCCTGCAGCTGGCACCACGCAGAGCATCGGCCACCTGCATTCCTGCAGCTGGCACCACACAGAGCATCGGCCACCTGCGTTCCTGCAGCTGGCACCACGCAGAGCAGCGGCCACCTGCGGTCCTGCAGCTGGCACC
>JAWWMA010000090.1:2198466-2212412 GCA_035041425.1 Mionectes olivaceus | reverse complement strand
GGGCGGGGGCGGGGCCGGGGGCGGGGCCGGGGGGGGCAGAGCAGAGCCGCGGGCCCCGCGCTCACCGGCCCCGCCGAGCCCGAGCCCGAGCCCGAGCCGGGAGGCCGCGGCTGCGATGCGGCTTCGCGGGGCACGGCCTGCACCGGGTAAGCGGCCACGGCATCGCCACCGGGGCTCGGGGGCTGGGCGGGACCGCGGCCGGGGACCGGCCGCCTCCCCGGGGCGGGCTGGGCCCTCCGCGGCCGGTGCTGGGCGGGAGCGGCGCGCCCCTTCTCCCCGCGGCCCGGTTACCGGCTGCCTCCCCCGCGCTGGGCAGGGGTTCTTCCCGCCGCGGCCGCTCCGGGCCCGGCCCGGACTCTCGATCCCCCGCAGGCGCTGCCGTCCGGCGGGACGGAGCCCCCCGGCCCCGCCCTGTGCCCGCTCCGGGCCCGCGGCCTCCTGGGGTCCGGCCGGCGGAGGAGCCGAACTTGCCCGGGCTCCTCTCCCCGATCCTCGGCGGCGGTTTCTCCCTCAGTTGGCGGGGCCGGGGCCCCCCCGGGCCCCGCCGCCCCCGTGCCCGGTGCGTCTGGGGGCCGCCGGTGCCACGTGCTGTCGGGAGCGGGGTCGGGCTCAGCCCCGGGACGTGCCTCCTGCCCGCCCGGGGGGTTCCTCCCGCCGTGCCCCCAGCCCCCTTTTTCCCCGGGGACGCAGCCCGCCGGGCCCGGGCTCCCCGTCCTCCTCCTCCCTCAGCCTCCCCGCCGCCCCCGGGGCCCCTCCCGGTGTTGCCGTGATCCCGCCCGGGGGTGTCCGTCCGCGGCCAACCCCCGGTGTCGGTGGCACAAAGGCCCGTCCGTCACACCCCCACCCGCCGCCGCCTATTTTTAGCCGCTGTCGCTCCCGAGCACCTGCCCCGGGGACGCGGGCGCCGCCGCCCCGGATGCCCCGCGGGACCCCCGCCACCGCCCCACGGCGGGCACGCACCGGGTCCCCTGGCCCCGAGCGGCCGGAGGGACAAAGGGGCGCGGCTCAAGGTCACCGGGGTGCCCGGGGGGCCCTGGCTGTGGCCTCGCCGCTCCGGCTTCCCCGCGGAGACGTGGCAGCGTGGCCGCGGCCCGCGGGGCTCCAGAGGCAGCCCCCGCACCTGGCGCTGGCACCGAGTCGCTCGGGGAGTCGCGGCTGCTCGGGGACCACGTGCGTTTCGCTCGTGGCCGGTGCGGGATTCCGGGCTCCGGTGCGGGGCAGGGCAAGAGCGCGGCCACGGCCGGTGAGCAGCGGGTGCCCCAGGGCAGGGAGGGGACCCTGCCCCAGCCTCCCCTCCGTGTGGCTGAGGCGGAGATGGCGCGGGTAGAGGAGGGGAAACTGAGGCACGGGCCGAGTCTGGGCAGCGCCTCCCCGGTGCTGGTTCCTGGTGGCCGCGGAGGTGCCGTGGCGGTGGCAGCGTGTCCGTCTGTCGGGGGAACCGAGTGCGGCCCGGCCGGGAGCGGATGCAGCCTCTGCCGCGATGGGGGAAGCAGCTCCCACCCGATCGGCCCCGGCCCGCGCTGGGAGCAGGTTCCCCTTTCCAGAACGCGCGGGATCGTGGCCTCTGGCCCCTGTGTGCTGCTGCTGTCCTGGCTCCGCAGCCCCTGGGTCCAGTCCCCGCGAGGTTCCCGGGGTTTGTGCAACTGATACGGGCGGCTTTGCCCGTACACGGCACAAACACAGTGGTGTGGTGAGCTCCCTACCTGCCCTCAGCACAGGTGAGGTGTGGTGAGCTCCCTACCTGCCCTCAGCCCTGGTCAGCTGAGGGGGTTGCTGGTGGCACCGAGGCTCAGGGGACCCAATGCTGGAGGGGATCCAGGCCAGGGTGCTGGGGTGTGGAGTGCCACAGGCTCTAAGATGTCAGTTCCTCTGCTGTTTCCCAGTGGGGTGAAGCAGACATGAGCTGCTCACAGCCCCATGTTGCTCTGGAGAACCCTGAGTCCTGGGGAAGGGGAGCAGTAGGGGATTCTGGGAGTGGCTGAAGGGGCTTCATTTGCTGGGGTTTCAAGTGTGAGGCTCTGCCTGCCCATCCCATGGGTTCTTCTCTGGGGTCCTGCAGCTCCCCCCTGCTCTGGGGCCCCTTCACTGTGCAGTGCAGACCCTGCCCACACCCCAGTGCCATCAGGAAGGGCCCAGTGCTCCCCGTGCAGTGTGTCCCCAGTGGGGACGTGCCTTGTCCCCTGTGGGGGACCCAGTGGGTGGCTCTCCCTGGGGTCTGTTATCTGCGGGCACGGGTCTGCTGGTATCCACTGCCTGCAGGGCCAGGCAGGCTATCGGGGTCCGGCAGGCCCCTTCCCCCTCCAGCAGCAGGCCCTGCCGCCCTATCTCATTAGCTCGAGATTAATGAGGCTCCTGCGCTGTCTTTAACTCCTTCCTGCTCACTAGCTCCTGCCCACAGCCCTGCTGACCCTCCGCTCCGTTTCTCCTGCAGGTTTACACCGACGCCTGCTCAGCGCTGACCTGGACGAGGATTAGGGACACCGGCCACGAGTGGGGGATCCTGAGGCTGCTGCTCCCCAGAAGGTGCCAGGTCTGGGAGGGAAGGGGTGATGCACCAGGCTGCAGTTGCCGCCTTCTGAGCCTGAGGAGGAGTTTCGGCAGCACCCTGATCCCGACAAGCAGCCCCCAGCCCTTGAAAGCCTCTGGAGCCCTTGAGTGGAAGAGACATTGAGCAAAGGCCGGGAGGGGTCAAGGGGCACGTCCTCCTGTCCTGACCCAGCGCTGATTCCTGCCCTGACACCCCGACGACGCTGCTCTCGACCCCCTGGCAGCCCCCCGCCAGGGCTGCCTCTCCCAGCGCTGCCCAGCCTTGGCCCCCAGCCCCGCTGGAGCGCGGCAGCCTGCCGGGCGCTGCCCCCCGGGCGCTGCCCCCCGGGTGCGTCGCCCCCCGCCCCGCTGGGGACCCCTCGCCCGCCGGCAGAGCCATGAAGCTTCAGGCGGTGATGGAGAACCTGCAGCGGCAGCAGCGCGCGCGGCTGCAGCAGGCGCTGGAGGCGCGGCAGCAGGAGCAGCAGCAGCAGCAGCAGCAGCAGCCACGCTCCACATCCCCCCCGGCGCAGCCCCCCGGGCAGCCCCCAGCCAGCACCGCAACCCGGGGCCGCGGGCAGGACCCGGCCCCGGCGCCCTCGGAGGAGGGAGCGGAGCCCGAGAGCGCGCACATCCAGCGGGCACAGATGGCTGCCCTGGCCGCCATGCGCGCCGCCGCCGCCGGCCTCAGCCACTCGCCCAGCCCGGGGCTCTCGGATGAGAGCCAGGCCTCCGAGGAGGAGGAGGAGGAGGAAGAGGAGGAGCGCGGAGAGGATGAGGAGGATGGCGGGTACCAGCAGGAGATGGGCTCTGAGGAGGAGGAAGACCTGTGAGTGTACTTGGGCAATTTTCATGGATTTGGGGAAGGGGCAGGGATGTGGCAAGGCCCTGTGGGCTCAGGCATGGCTGGCTGGGGACACTGGCCACCCTCGGGGCGGGGGAAGCTGTAGGGGTGCTTGCAGGGATCCTGCGGCTTGTGGCCGGTTATGGATTAGAACTGTCAGGATATTCTGGAGCAGGAGCTGCTGAGAGCAGCGGCTCAGCTCTGCAGCCGTGATTCCTCGTGCTGGGCTGGCGTGGGGTGACATCTCATCTCTGCCCAGCAGCCACGTGGGGCCGTGACAGAGGACCCGAGCTGGTGTTAAATTATGCAGGACCCTTGGCTGCCTCCAGCCCACATCCTCCCGGGGCACTGCTGGGCCGGGAGCCATCTGGCAGAGCCCCGCTCCATGGCAGAGCTGCTCTTGGGCTCCTGGGGGTCAGCTGTGCCCCACGGAGCTGCCCCTGATGAGGGGCTGCACCAGGGCTCGGCCGTGTGCCGGGTGGGTGGTCCCAGCCCCACGGCTGGACAGTGCCCGTGGGGCAGGCAGGGGAGAGGGGTGGACTTTTGGAACCAGTGTGGGACCCAGCCTCTCCTTTCTCCCCGGCACCAGGAAGGGCAAGTGGGACGAAGATGACTTTGAAGAGGACATGGTTGAGGAGGAAGAGGAAGAAGAGGAGGAGGAAGAGGAAGACTATGAGGAGGATGAAGACATGGGAGAGGAAGGGCTCAGCTCGGCAGGGGCAGTGCGGGCGGGCGCGGGATCCCTGCTGCTCCGCAAGCCCCCGGTGCCCCAGCACTACCGGGGGGAGCCCCCGCGGCTCCCGGGGGGGCAGGAGCGGCTGCCCCCTGGCCTGGGCCACACGCAGCCCCCACCACCGGCCCCCGACCACGGTGACTGGACCTACGAGGAGCAGTTCAAGCAGGTAAGTGCCCGCCGAGACACGCGTGTGCCCCCTGTGCCGCCCCTGTCCCTCTGCCCTGCTCCTCCGTGTCTGTGCATCCTCGGGAGTGTGAGGAGACACCTCTGGCAGTGCTGCCTGTGGCAGTGTTCTCCATGGATCCAGCTGCTGTTGTCACTAGGAAAGTGTGCGATATCTCCAGGGTTTTAGTGCTGAGTTCAGCCTCAGCCCCCCCTCCCTGGTCAGTGGATCCTGCGTCCCACCTGGCACAGGTGCGATGGGGTTTGCTGCAGGGACCTGGGAAGATTCTTGCTGAAAATTACAGAAAAATTACCCCAGACTTCCAAATCTGATGGGGCTCTTGGTTTTCCCCTTTTCTCACCTCCAAGCCATTTTCTGTGGGGACCTGGCCATCTCCCATCACTGCAGAGGTGGTGCCCAGCAGAAAGACTCTGGCCCTGCAGATCCTTAGGAGGGGCAGAGCTGCTCCCCTGCTGCTGCCAAAATGCTGCTAAAGAGTGAAACTGGGGAGAAGGCACCCGGCTGCCTCCTCCGATGCCTTCCCCGGGCTGGCAGGAGGCCGGCACGCTCCTGCTCTCCCGGCTCTGGAGCTGGCTGCGTTCTGCACTCGCTAATAGAAGGAAATGTGCTGGAGCCAGGGCTCCCCAGGGGCCACCCGGCACCTTTGATGTGTGTTTAAATACCTCGGAGTTTGGGGCTGGGGGAAGGGGCGGGACCAGCAGCAGCAGATGGGACCCAGATGGAGCAGCCAGGGCACGGTGGCCTTTTGGGAGAGATGCGACTGCCCCTTCCCCTTTGGGGGGCTGTCGCATCCCTCCCAAAATGGGGGAAGGGACTGCCAGGGTTTGCTGGCACATCTGGATGCAGGCAGGCTCAGAATGGGGTTGGTGGAGGCAGTACCATCAGGCATGGTGGCTGTCCTGCCTGGCTGTGGGAAGGAGGGATGCTCCTGCCCCGCGTGTCCCTTGTGCTGCTGCACCCACGCCGCCTCCTCTTCTTGTGGTTTCTCTCTCTTGTGCTTCCTGCTGCCGGGGAGTGAGGGGCCGGGGCTGTGAGCTCGTAGCTGTGAAAGGGGTTTTTGGTACTGCTGTGTGATCTTCCTGTTTGTCAGCATGTTGGTGCTGTGGACCAGGCCGTAGCCCCCGCCACAGCCACGGCACGTTGGGGACGCCAGCCCCGCACCCCAGACCGTGCTGGCAAGAGGGGCTGAGCACCGTTTCACTTCCCCAGGGGCGCGGGGGGAAGAGCCCAGCACCACGGTTAAATCGTGGAAGCAGCTGGAGGGGGTTGGAAAGCGACCGTGGGCGGAGGAACCGGAGGCGATGTGCGATGGGCCCGGAGAGGCTTCCCCGGCACGTCAGCCCCGAGCCGCGGCGCTTGGATCGCGGCCGCTGGACCCGGGCCAGGGGTTTGCTGGCGCAGCGCTGGCCGGGAGCTCCTCCTGGCCGCCCTCCAGCGCGTGCCGCCGGGCTCCATCCCAGCCCAGCTGGCGCAGCCTGGGAAGGAGCAGCAGGAATGTAAACAGCGAGGGCGGCGCGGGGCAGGGGATGCCGTACCCCAGTCCCTGCCCCTCGCCGGGGCAGAGGCGCCTTACGGGGAACCCGTGGCAGCCCCGGGGTGCTGGAGCATGGCCGGGTCCCTGCATGGGTGAGCCAGTTGGGGTGTGTGGCTGTGCCAGTGCTGTGCCTACCTGCTGCATGAGGAATGGGGTGCTTTGGGGTTCGGCTTTCTTTTTGCCAAGGAGCTCCACAGCACTGGCAACAACCCCGTTCTCCCACCGGCTCTGATGCCTTTGCAGCTCTTCAGCTCTCCCCGAAGCTGCCGTTCAGGTTCAGCTCTGATTGGGCTGGTGTGGGGTCCCTGGGCATCCTTGGCTCTGTGTGCTCGAGGACACCATCCTCACCGGGCAGTGCCACCATCCGAGCCCTCGTGCCCATCCCCACACCCAAACCCCGGGTGCCCCGTGCCTGCCGGGGCCTGCCCGTGTCCTCCATCGCCAGGTTTTATTGACCCATCTGGGACAGATTCCTGCGAACAGCGGAGCTGTGGGGGACTGGAGGGAGGAGGAGGGGGCCCAGTTCAAGGGAGGAGGAAGGGGAGGGCGTGAGGAAGAGTTATGGAGGTGAGAGAGGTTAGGGAGCCGGCGCGTGGCACCTCCCCGTCCCCGGGGACAGCTACCGCGCAGGCAGAGGTCAGCTCTGCCTGACCCAGGCGCTGCCGGCGCGGGCAGCAGAACAAAGGAGCCCCCAGCACAGTGCAGGGCTCGGGGGCAGTGGCTGCCGAGGGCATCGTGGCTTCTCAGGGGGAAAAGGAATATTTTTGGGCTGGGAGGAGGCTCCCCTGGGGGAAATGGCTAAAAATCCAGCGAGCTCCTGCCGTTGGCAAGGGGCCACTGGAGACAAAGCTGCTCTGGGTGCTGCACCCCGGTGCTGGCGGGAGGCTCTGCTGCTGCCCCCTGAGAACTCCCCTCTGACCTTTGTGTTTCGGTACTGCTACTGCTGCACTGCATTTATAGCAGGAGTGGGAGACCCAGGCACAGTGCAGTGCCTGGAGCTGGAGTTTGTGGCCTCTGCCCCTTTTGGAGTGTCCTGTGCTCCTCGGGCACAGACCCCCAGCACCCCATCCCTGGGGTGGATCCGTCTCCTGGTGCTGCCCCGGCTGCAGCAGCCATTGGACACCCTTTGGGTTCTCCATTTTGGGGGTTCTCTTTGGGGTGCCCTGTTGTGGGGCCTCAGGCTGACGTTCAGCCCCGTGTTTCTGCTTTAGGAAGCCTTTAAGAAGCTGCAGCGGTGCCGGGGGGGGGCTGTGCTGGCTGGGGTGTGCCAGTGGGGTGCCAGTGCTTTGTGGGGGTGGGAGGTTTCTTACGCTGTCCCAACCAGGGTGTCTGAGCAGTGTCAGTGGCCCATGGGGGCGAAAACCTCAGCCCTTATCTGGCGCAGCGCACCCCGAGATACGGCGTTTCAAAGTGCAACGGTTGGGGGAAAAATAAACCGAAAGCAACTCGGTAATCTCAGCAGAGCCACGGGGAGGGGGGGGCAATAACAGACCCCCCCACACCCGGACTGGCCCATGCACATGGCTGATGATGGAGCTGGGATTTTCCAGGAGGGTCTGGAAAGGCAGAGAGCCCATATCTCCTCCGAAGCCCCAGGTGTTGGTTAAGGTGTGGGGATCCCCTCTGAACCCCTTTCTCCCATGGATTGTTTTCCTTTCCAGGAGCCAACCAGGGGTGTGCAGCCGGAGCAGGGGCCCCATGGCCTCTTAACAAGGGCGGGAGGGTCCATTTACTTTCTTTAAAATATTGATTAGAGCTTTATTGCATTAGCCAGCCGAGCGGATGAGCCTCCCCCGGGGAGGGCGAGGGGGCCCTGTGCAGGGAAGGGGGACCTGAGCGTCATCGTACAGCTGGGGGCCACTGTCCCCCACCCCTGTGGTTTGGCTCACAGATAACAGGGAGCGCCCTGGGGCCCCGGGCCGGGCACTGCTGTGCTGGGGAGGTGATTGCAGTGCCTGGCCGGGCCAGTGGCAGATAATGGGGGCCAGGAGGGGACCCAAGCAGGACAGGGCTCTGGGGGCAGTGAGGGTGTTACTGGATCCCTTCCAGCAAAAGGGCTGCATCCTCCCCCCACCCTGGCACAGCCGTGTCCCCTCTCGCTCTGCACCACTGCCCAACCTGCCAAAGGGCGCTCCCAGCCAGGGATCCAGCCCGGTAATTGGCTCATAGTGCTCAGGGAGCATTCCCGGAGCTGTAATCCCACCAGATCCCTGGCCGGAGGTCAGGGACTTCTCGGCGAGAGCGGCTTAGCCGCCGAGTGCCTCCCCCAGCCAGACGCCCGGGTGCTCGCAGGTGCTGGTCCCCGTGCTCAAGGCAACCCCTGGAATTGTTTCTCACAACGAGACCCTGGATAATTAACGAGGTGAGGGACAGGGGACATGAGCTTCCTACCCCGGATACCCGGCCAGCACCTTCGCCCATCTGGACTGTGCCCCTGGCAGCTCTTGTCTTGGGAGCTGGGCTGGCTCCCCCCAGCCCAGGCATCGCCTGCTCGTGTTTCCCCAGAGCCCCTTTTCTCCCGTGCCCTCACTTCCCAGAGCTGCATTCCCCCCACGCCCCGGCCCCCCGGGCTGACTCAAGGGCTGCGGAGGCGGCGGCCGCCTCCCCGCTCGGCACAGCTGAACTAACAGGGATGAGGGTTTATTTAAAAGAAGGGAAAAAAAGAGAAGAGCGGCGCAGGGAGCGGGGCCTTTGTCAGCACAGCCCCCAGGCCCCGCCGTAGTGTTGGGCAAGGGCAGCATTGCTCCATCGCCCTATTTCTGGCCCAAACCACAGGAGAGATGGCAGCTGGTCCCAGGGCCTGGCCGGACATGCCGCAATCGGGGGCCAGGAAGAGGGGCAGTTTGGGGACGGGGGAACACCCTGCTCTCCTCTGGGCTCACTCCTGGGGCAGCTGGACTGGGGGCTTAGGGCACAGCTCCTGGCTCAGCTCCTGACCTGCTCCCTGACCCTTCCCATAGGTCACTTAATCTGCCTGTGCCTGGGTCCCCGCTTCGTCCAGAGCTCGGGATAATCCACCCTGCGCTGGGGCTGCTGGAGGCCAGGGCTCACCCCTGGGGAGGGCTCCCCATGTGTCCCAGTGTGGCCCTATCAGTGCTGTGGCAAGAGCCCTTTGGGAAAGGGCTTCCCTGTGTCCCCACAGCAGCTGGCTTGGGGGTCTCACCTTGGTACAGATGTCAGAAGTCCCTTCAGCAAAGGGTTTCACCTCCTGCCTTGGTTTCCCCACCTACCCACAAGCCATTGGAGCCTCCAGCTTGGGCACCAGTGCCTGATTTTGGAGATTCCAGCACCTGGGACATGCTGTCCCATGCTGCCACCTGCCCTGGTGCCACGGTGGGGTGGGGTTGGTGCTGTGTTGGTGCTGCCCATCACACCCTCCCCTCAGCGCTGGGAAGCCTCGAGGTTTCGGTGGTGCCGGCGCAGCTCGGCAGTGACGGCTCCCGGGGCTGACAGCCCACAGCTGGCTCCTGTCAACCCCATCTGTGGCTGCTGGACCCCTTCCAGCGCCTCCAGCAGCTCCATTGGTGGGGTTCCCAGGGGTTCTGTGTGCCCTGGCCCTTCCCATGGGCCGCGCGGGACCCCGGCACGGTGCGGACAGAGGGCAGGGGTGCGGGACCGTGCATTTCAGGAACAGATTTGCAATTAGCCAAATCCCAGCGGGCGGTGGAAGCCCCGGTGACTCATCTGCCAGGGCTTACTGCGATCCCCTTCTAAGACGATCATTTACATATGGTGGAATTTAAACCCCGTCTTGGCTTCGAGGCCTCGGTGCCGCTGCTTCCCGATGCCCCCACCCCCAGGTCCGGTCCTGAATGGGGGTCTTGGCCCTGCAGCCCCGGAGGGCTTCACCTGGGGGGGCTCAGGGTACACCCAGGAGGGGCAGCCCAAGCAGGTGCCCCAAGGGTTTGAGCTCGGCTGCTCTGGCAGCCCGGCGGTGGGAGCTGTGCTGGCCGGGCGTCTCTCCTCGGACGAGCTTTCCCAACACCGCCTGACTCCACTGGATTAATATTTGCACAAGGTCCGGTGTGATAGCGAGCATGTGTCAAGGGCATGCACCGGCACGCACGCGGAGAGGGCCGGGAGAGCCGCTGCTGCCGGGCTGCTCCCACTCGGGCTGGCTCCCAGCAGCACGGCAGGGAGAGCGATCCCAGCCCCAGCTGCCCCCTCCCCTGACCCCTGTGCCACACATTCGGTGTTCAGGCGCGGAACCAGCTTTGATTCCAGCCCAGAGCTCGGCACGCTGCCGCCCGGCAGCAAACTGCCATGGGAAACGCCACGGCAGCGGGAATCGCTTCCTCCTCTGCAGGAGGGGAACGAACGGCAGCAGCACAGCCATCCCCGGAGCTGGCATTGGCCTGGCCCGCGGCACACCGCGCCAGGGACGCTGGGCTGGCCGGGCACGGTGGCCTGTGCCGCGGTGGGGAGGGCGGCTGGCGGCACACTGACAATGGGGGGTCAGGGAGGTTAAACGGTGACTAATTCGTCCATTCAGCGTCCCCTCTGCCGTGCCGGGATACCCGCCGTGCCGGGACACCCACCGTGCCGTGGCACCCGCCGTGCCGGGACACCCGCCGTGCCGTGGCACCCGCCGTGCTGGGACACCCGCCGTGCCGTGGCACCCGCCATGCCGGGACATCGCCCTTATACCCCCAGGGTCACCCGCACGACAGCTGCACCCCAGCCTGGCTGGGGGACACCCAGGAGGTCTCAGGTCTCCCAGATTTCTGGGCTGGTGGTGAGGGGCTGGGGCTGGGTTTGCCAGCGAGCCGCAGGAGCACCGAGGGCTGTGCCGCCCTCCAGGTCCCACAGCCCGAGGAGGGGCTACCGGTGGGGAGAGACACCTGTGACTAGGCCATGTCCCCGATAGAGGGGACAATGCTGGGAACCTGCAGGGACAATGGTGCTGGCCGGGAAGCTCCTGGGCCCCCTCTCCGGCTGCGCCCACGGAAGCGGCTCCCCAGCCTGGCCATGCTCCAGCAACAGGAATCCCGCCAGGCCGGTCAGTGGAGTCACCGCCGGCCCGGCCATGCGGGCGAGGCTCCCACGAGCACCATCCCCCACGAGCAAGGTGTTGGGGGGGTTTGGGGAGGGGGCACACGTTCCTGCCCCCAGCAGCCCCTTCCCGAGGTGGGGCTCGCAGAGGATTAGGGATGGGGACAGCCAGAGATGACCTGTCCCTAAGCCAAGCACTTTATCTGAAGAGGGATCTGCGCCAGGGCAGGCGCTCCTTTTGCCCCTTTGTTGAGAGGGATTGCCCCAGCAAACCCAACACCCCATGCCCAAAGAGGGGCTGCAGCCTCGGGCACCCCCAGCCCTGACTCAGCCACTGCTTTATGGGAAACCACATCCCAAGCGCCGCTGCAAGGCCATGGCCTGGGGCCCTTGTTGGCCCTTCGCTCTGGTTTTTACAAATTACTTTCTTTTTCTAAATAAGTGCCCTCCCCGACCCCGCTGCGGGTCCTGGCGTGCTGGAGGCCGGGGGCTGCGTGCCGGCTGGGAGCAGGATGGGAAACACGCCACAAACGTGTTTATTCTTCGTTAAAGAACTCGTTAAGAGTGTGTGGGCTCTTCCCCAGCCCCTCATGGCCTCCCGGCTGTCCGCGGGACAAAGGGATGTGTCCCTGGGGGCTGCTGAAGGAAGGAAGGAGGAAAAGGAGAGAAGGAGCCCCCTGGCCTGTCAGCCCTGGCCCTGCTACCTGTCACAACAGGGTGGGTTCTGCCCACCACTGCTCGCTTTGTGTTTTTTCCCTAAATACAGGAATTAGGGGGGTTTTCAGCCTCTGGAAGGGGGAGGCTGCCCCCAGCCCCCGTCCCTGCTGCGCTGGCCTTTGGGGGGGTCTGTGCCCTGTCCTGGCTCACGGCGTGCACGTCCCAAACTGGTTTCGGAGGAAAACCGAGAGTGTCGCCACTTCCTGATGATGGAAAAGAAACTTGAAAATTAGTCCCCGAGGCCTGAAAACCCGGAACTGAGTGGGGGAAGGGGGAAGTGTTTTTAACTCGGCCACGGGCTCCTCCGTGATGCCTTATGGGGCAGACAAGTGACTCCTGGTGCTGGGGAGCCTGGCTCCAGCAGGACCCTCAGCATTCCCAGAGCCTTTCCAAATGGCCCGTCCCTTCCTGCCTGGGGCTGCCCCCTTTGCCCCAGCTCGGGAGGGGGCTGTGGGGGGTCGGACCCCCTGCACGCACCTCGCCCGTGCCGAGGGCTCTCCCGCATTCCTGGCATTGCCGAGGGGCCGCCTCCCTCCTGCCCTTTGAAAGCCAACGGGGTTGGGATTTTCCTGTAATCTGGTTTGAAACATTAATCCGGTCATACACACCAAACGCCGGGCCGGCATCCTGCCGGGGCGCTGGGCCGGGGTCAGGGCCACCCGCCCACCGCCTGCCTAATTCCTCCACCACTTAATTATAGATCTGCTGGCAACGGCCATCTGGCCCCGTGTCCTCAGCCGGCCGGGGGCTGGGGCTGAGGGGGCTGCGCTGTGGCCAGGTGGGCCGGGCACCGTGGCCAGAGCCGGCCGTGCTGCTGGCACCCCGTGTTTGTGCTGGGCTGGGGGGGCACTGGGTGCGTGGAACCGGATCCCCCAGCCCAGGGGGGACCCTCAGGGAGGTGGGGGCCGTCTCCTGCCTCCCCCGGGCTGGGGTCGCTGTGCCGTGGCGTCCCCTGGCACCACGCTCTGCCTTGGGGACCCCGCGGTAAGAGGATATTCCTGGGGCAGCTGCGTTATGGATTAAGTCGTTTCCACCTCCCTAATTACGAAACATAAATCTATTGACTCAGCGGCGCGGGGCGGCCTCGCCCGCGCCGGTACCTTTGCACTGAGCACTGAGACACTGCGAGTCCCCGCGAGGAACCGGCTGCACGCTGAGCACAAACCGGGCTCGAGCACGGCGGGCAGGGCACGGGCACTGGGCAGGGACAAGACTCAGCACCTGCCGATTTCGGTGCAGCAGCCACCGAGCTCAGCTGCACGCTGGGTTTCGCACGCCGCCGAAACGAGAACATGTTTCTGTTCCTGGATTTGCATTTCGAGCCCCACTGTCCCAGCTGTCCTGCGCTGCCGTTGGGGCTCGCGGGGTGCCAGCGGCAACGTCCCGGCAGAGCTGGAGTGGCGTCAATGCAAGGAAATCCTGCCAGGGGCTGCTGAGAGTCACTTGTCTCTGTCCCCTTCCACTTCCCTGCCTGCCTTGCCTGTGCCTGGAGGGCAGGGGTGGTGAGGGGGGTGGGAGGGACAAGTCAGCTCTGCAGATACCACTCGGTCCCACACTGCAGTGCACACCGAGCGTGTCCCAGTCACGGCTGGGCATGTCCTCGCCCCATGGCACTGCCAGCTGAGCTCACTGGGCAGCTTCCCATTGCTGGCAGATCTGCTGACAGTGGCAGAGCTGAGCCAGGTCTAGGGGGGTTCTGGGGATGCCCCTCTCTCTACTCTGGCGTGGCAGTGGCCGGTGAGCAGCTGCTGAGCACAGAGGAGCTCTCGAAGCCTCGCCGGTAACCGCCAGCAGCAGCTTGTGCAATGTCCTTTGCCCAGCAGCCGTGGAGGTTGTGCTGCCAGAGCCACGTGGACATCGGGCAGGAACAGGGATCCCTCTGCCCCCTGGCCCTGGGGACCCCCATGGCCTCATCCCAGTTGGGCAGAGCTCGGTGTGGGACCACCGGGGTTGGCAGGGTGTGTAGAAGGACGGCACACGAGGCAGGCGCCCGCCACGGCTGCTAATCCCCCGTCCCGGCCGGCCACGCTTTCCTCAGCTGACGGTTAATTTTCTTTCATCCTCTTAAACACGTCCGTTCCCCTCGGGACTGAGCCCGGGGGGGTTCTCAGCGCTGGGGGTCATGGCAGTGGATGAACCAGCGTGTTCAGTCCTTCCCCAGAATGGCTCCATGCTCCACACCCGGTGGGATTGGGTGCCGGGGAAGTCCTTTCTCTCTGTGTGTGGCTTTTGGAGCCACTCTAGGAAGCGGGGGAGGCTGGATTGGCACTGGCCCAACGCCCCTCAGCCGGCACGAGCAGCCGGCACAGCTCAGCCCCAAAAACCGCAGCGGTGCCGCTGTGCCACGGCTCTCTCCCCACACACCCCTGGCTGTGCCACGGCTCTCTCCCCACACACCCCTGGCTGTGCCACG
>JAWWMA010000090.1:2175385-2189532 GCA_035041425.1 Mionectes olivaceus | reverse complement strand
GGCTGCCACCGCTTCCCTCGACCAGACAGCCAAGGTGAGGCTCATTCCAGAGCTGCCAGACCCTGCCAGGTCAGAGCTGGGCTCCACCAGGCAGCAGGAAGCTGTCCCTGTCCCCAAGCTGTCCCCAAGCTTCCCTGGCTTGCAGAGGCTGAATTTCTTGGCTGTCTCTGCAGTGACTCAGAGCTGCCAGACCTGGGCTCTGCTTCCCCAACACCGTCAGTTTCTCTGCACCTGCCCCCAGGCTGGATCACTGCAGTCCCTGTTCCCCTGGGAATGTCGGGGTCATCTCCTCTGATTCCCACCACTGATGTCCTCAGGGAGCAGAGCAGGCTGGAGCCTGTAGGGAGAGGGGTGCCCTGGGGGCAGGATGGGCACGGAGGGGGTTCAGGACTGTTTTGGAGCTGCCTTGGAAGCTTCTGTCCTGGCCATGGAGAGGCTCATACTGGGTTCTGCTCTGGGTCTGCCTTGCACTCAGTTTTCCAGCTGCAGACAGGAAGGGATGGCAGGGTAGGCTGCTGAGGTGCCAGTGTGGGATGCCAGGGTGTCCTCCAATCCTGCCATTAACATTCCATGATTTCCTGTCCCTTCTCCTACCAGCTCTGGGAAATCTCCTCCGGGGAGCTGCTGCTTTCTGTGCTCTTTGACGTGGGGATCATGGCTGTGACTCTGGATCTCTCCGAGTACCACATGTTCTGTGGTGGCATGGATGGGTCCATCTTCCAGGTCGATCTCTGTGCTTGGGTGAGTGTGTGGGGCTGTTGGTGTCACCCTGAGCCACCGTCCCTTCCCTGCTGGGGCTGGTGTGACCTGCCAGGGCACAGGAGGACATGGGTCCCCTGTGTCTCCCCTGCCCCCTGCAGACACAATGATGAGCCTGCTGGCTTTAGCCTTCCTGAATTTTAACCCCTCTCCCTTCCTTCCTTCATTTCTGCAGCCAGTGCAGAGAGACCGGACCTTCCAGACAGAGCGGGAGAGCGGGAAGGTCTTCAAAGGGCACAGGTGAGGAGGCACCAGACATACCTGCCAGCCACCATCTGCCCCCATCCGCCCACCTCACCGGCTTAGGCAGTCCTGGGGTCATCCCAAGTTTAAACATCCTCTTCCCCGTTCCAGGAACCAGGTGACGTGTCTGTCAGTCTCCACGGACGGCAGCCTCCTGCTCTCGGGCTCTCACGACGAAACCGTCCGGCTGTGGGACATCCAGAGCAAGCAGTGCCTGAAGACGATGAATCACAAAGGTAGGAATGTCCTTATCTGCGGGATCCTTGCTGCCAGAGGCCACTGCTGTCTCACCTGTGCTGCCCTGGGCACTCAGGTGTGTCTCTGCCCCTTGCCTCACGCCTCGGGAAGGGCAGAGGCACTGGAGGGAGCCTTGGCTGTCTGGAGCGATGCCGTGACCTGGCCCATGGGTTAATAACCCCCACCCTGTGCCCTGTCGGGAGTGAGTCATGGATTTCACCTCGTCAGTGAGGTCAGCCGGGATCTTCCTCCTTGGTTTCCCAAGGGAGCAGTCACCCCACAGACACCCCAGCTGTGTCTGGAGGGGACATGGCTCCGTGGCCCTGCAGTGAGCACCCGTGAGCTCATGGAGCCTGAAGCGAATCCCATATGAGCAGTCGTCTGGGATTTCAGTCTGATGCCTCTGATAAGCTGTGTGGAGCAGCAGTCGGGTGTCTCAGAGCAAGGGAACGTTTACCCCTCCCAGCTGTGGTGGTCTGCAGTCCCTGGGTGCTCTGCTGGCTCCCTGCTGCCTGTGGGCAGGGATTTGGCTCCCCTGGCACCGACCCCACCCCGCTGTGCCCCGGGAGTGGGCTGGGAGCCCACCACCCCCAAGCCTTGTCCTGGGTCTGGGGTCCCCACGGGGTCCCTGCAGGCTCCTTGCACGGGGGGCTCTGCTGCCCCAGCCCGACCCCCGCTCTGTGGGGCAGGGCTGGTGTCGGTAGGTCCCTGTTGTCCCTCGGGCTGTCCGAGCAGCAGCGTCAGCCCCTGGCAAGGTCTGTCCCTGCAGCTCATCCCGCTCCGTCCCCGGGGTGACGTGGGCTCTGCCACAGTGACATGACAGCGGCCTCCAGCCCGCTGTCCTCGGGCAGGGAGGTCCCTCTGCACACTCAGGGCCCCCCTGCCCTCGTGACACCCATCAGAGGAGCTGGACTGTGGCTCAGGGATGGGCCTGGGGGGCTGAGACACCAAGGGTGGCTTGTCCTTGGTGGAGGCAGAGAGTGGGCAGGCGGGTGGACTCTGAGAAGTTGGGCTGCTGCTCTCGGGTGTGAGTGGTGCTGGCGAGGCGGGGCTGCTCCCTGTCCCTGCATGGCCAGCACTGCTCCAGGGAGGCAGGAAACTGGATTTGGGGATCTCTGGGCTCATTCCCAAGATTTTCTGTCTCATCCTCTCAAACTGCTCCATGAGCTGCCGGTTCAGTGGGAATCTCTCTGCTGGGCCCTTGCCTCAGGAGCCTGGTCTTTAGGGAGGGAGTGAAGCCGTGGGTTTGTTGCAGCAAAGTTGCCCAGGAGCAGTTTTGGGGCTGGGTGTTCAGCAGAGCCTCTGCTCTGCTGGTGGGTCCAGCCTTGGATGCAGGAGGATGAGGCTTCAGAGCAGGCTCTGGAGCAGAGACGATGGTGACAGAGCCCTCGTCCGTGTCAGAGCTGCTTGTGTCCATCTCCTCTGCAGAGACTGAAAGCTTCTGGCAGCTCTGGCCCCCCAGCAGAGCCCCTCCCTCACCCTGCACCCCTCCCCACTGCACTGGCAGCCCCTGCTCAGCTGCATCTGGACCTTCTTCACCTTTCCCTTTGGCCCAGGGGGGAGATGGATGGTGGAGCTTTGGTAGCAGGGGCCGAGCTGCTGGAGGGGAGCTGTGTCTGATGGGGAGAGCTCTGGGCGTGGGGGCAGCGGTGGGAGTTGGCAACGAGCAGGGGTTGGGAGGGGGCTGCTGCCCGAAAGCAGCCGCCTGTGTGGGTAAATGCTGTAATTAACGTGCTCATTAGCTCCGGGGCTGAGAGCTGTGATGGATTGTGGAGCTGCGGGAGCTGCGGGCACGGCAGTGCTGATGAACGGTGGCTCCGAGCGGGGGGTGCCGGGCCCTGCTCCCCCAGTTCCCCCTGGGGTGCCGGGCCCTGCTCCCCCAGTTCCCCCTGGGGTACCGGGCCCTGCTCCCCCATTTCCCCCTGGGGTACCGGGCCCGGGGCTGGAGCCACAGCCCTGCCCAGGGAGCGCTGCTGGGGAGGGAAACATTCCTGGCCGCTGCCAGCACCGGGGTCACACTCACTGTCTCGGGCCTGCCCAACGCCCCAGCCAGGGGCAAACCCAGCCTGACCTGTCCTTGCTGTCCCTGAGCCAGGTCCGGTGACAAACGCCTTCATCGTGCTGGCCCCTGCCAACATGTTCAACCCCGACGGGAAGCCCAGCGTGCCCCTGCCCAAGTTCAGCAAACACCTGCACGGCACCGAGAGCAGCGACGAGCCGGGTGCTGAGGGGGTGACGCTGCGCCTGGGGCTGCACCAGCAGGTACCGGGGGCCAGTGGGAGGCTGGGGAGGGGGGCAAACATCAGGGAAGGGCTGTGCTGGAGCAAAGCTTCTCCTCCAGCTGGTGAAACCCGTTCCTGCTCCCTCCCTGTCCTGGCTGCTGCAGTCATTTGTCCTCCCAGCCCCGTGCTGCAGCGTGGGCTGGCTCTGCTGTCCCACCACTTCCTTGGTCCTGCCATGGCCGTCCCCTGGCAGGGGGTCCCACACCATCAGTGTCCTGTCCCTCCCAACCTCTCTGACGGTGGTCCCAGAGCTGCTCCCCTCTGCCAGCGTCTGTCCCTGGGCGAGTGACAGCGACAGTCCTGCCACAGCTGATGGATTTACCTCCCTGCTGGGGAGGTGGCAGGAGGCCAGGGGGGCTGTTTGCCTGGCAGAGGTGACAGCAGGATCACCCTGGGTCCCTCCCATGGGGAACCCTGCCCGGGGCACTGGGAGAAGGTCCTTGTCTGCTCTGCCAATCCCTCTGGTCTGGTCCCCACAGGAGCCTGGGCAGAGCTACCTGGAGAAGGCAGAGAGGATGTACTCGCAGATGTACTTGACGAGGGAAAAGGTGAGAGCTGCTCCCAGGCTGGCAATCGGGGACAGACCCCTTTGGGGGGGTCCCTGTCAGCTGATCCGACTCGTGGGGCCTGGGACAAGTTGGGAATTGGGGGGAAGAGCCCTGGAATCTGCTGGCGACGTGAGCAGGAGGTGCTGCAGCTTGAGGAAGAGGAGGGAGAAGACTGAAGGGTTTGGGGTTTCCTGTTGTGGAGGGAGCAGCAGCCTCCACCTGCCAGAGCCGAGACACTGATGCTTGTCCGTTGTGTTTTCCTGTCGCAGAACCTGGTGGGAGACCAGGAGCACCTGACGATCCAAGTGAGCGAGCTGGAGGAGGAGGTGAGCAACCTCCGGAAAATCAACAAGGACCTCTTTAACTTCTCCGCTCGCATCATCACCAATCCAGCCAAGTGAAGAGGCTCCCCCCGCCCTCGCACCCCTCCACCTCTCCCTGCCCACCCTTGGGCACTGCCCAGCCGGCGGAGCACACCCGGCTCGCCCCTCGCTGACCCGCTGGGGGCCACGGGCCAGCCCAGCACGGGGGCTGCGGGTGGGACAGCACAGGGACCGTGTTCACCCCGACTCGGGGCCGGGGAGCGCCTGGGCGGCCGCTGCGGGAGAGCTCAGGATGCAGCTCCTGCTCGTTCCCCATCTCTTCCCCTGCCCCGTTTTTTTGTTTCTTTTTGTTACGTGACCCTGCAGTGCAGACAGAAAAGTGTTTTTTCTCTCAATGCCGTTTTGAGGTTGGATTTTGGAGACCCCCCTCCCGCACACCCTGCCCTGGGGGTCGCTGCTCGGTGCTGCCGGACCCTGCTCAGTGGGACAGCAGGGCCTGAGTGGCTCCTGCTCCGGGGGGGCCCCCGGGGCCATGGGGGTCTGCTGAGACAGGCGGGGGGTCCCTGGGTACCAGGGCAGAGGATGGGGCACCCACCCCGTCCCGGGGGCAGGGCCTGGGGCAGTCCCTGGACTCAGAGCACGGGTGGTGGTTTTGGGGCACAGGGTCACTCTGGGGAGGGGCAGGGGGGCCAGCAAGGTGCTATTTCCAATCTCGTCAGTTGACAATTTATATATATTTGGATCCAGTGACTCTGTTTTCACGGTGTTTGGGGACTCGGCCTTTTGTATTGTCACAGCATGGCAGCGGGGGTTGTGGGTTTTGTTTAGGTTTATTTTTTACATAAAAGATTTGTTTTTATAGTGAAAGATGCCCGAGTTTCTTTCTTTAGCATCCCTTGGGTGGCCACAGACCTCAGCCACCCATCACCGTGTCCCTGGGGCTGCCTGCTGGGAGCAGCAAAGCAATTCCTCATCCCTGAGCTGCCCACTCACCTTCACCCCAGAGGTGCCTCCTTGCCCTTACGGGGTGTTGAGGTGTCCCATGACCACCCCACTGTGCCCTCCCAGCCCGTTCAATGTACCAGACCCAAACACAGATGATTTAAAGTGCACTTTAAAACCGGAGTGTCTGTGTGGCCCCTGCTCCTGCCAGCTCCCCAGAAAATGCTTTTAGCTTAATCACCCGAGTCTGTTCCTTTTCCTTCCTCTCCTGCTCCTCATCTTCCTCCTGGTGCTTTGGATCAACGTTTGTCAGCTGCAGCAGGGAGCGTTGCCCTGAGCTGGGGGTGCAGTGGGGGCAGAGGTGGGAGCTTGTCCCTGCTGCAGGGAGCCCCCTGAGATCCCCAGGGATAGAGCCCCTAACCAAACCCAGACCTCAGAGCCTCAAACCCAGACCCTTCCAGTCATCCCACACTTGTCCAGTCCCCCCAGTGGGGTTCCTGTCAGGGTGCTGTGCTTGGACAGAGCAGGAGGGAGGATGGGGCTTCCCAGCTGTGTGCTGTACCCAGCATCTGGGGGGCTATTTCGTACCAAGATCCTCTTGTTCCCCCTCCCCAGCTCCTGCCTGGACAGTGAGTGCTGTGCCACACTTATCCCTGTAGGAAAGAGGTGCCGGGGGCTCCGCTGTCAGGATCCCACTCCAGGGGAGAGCAGCACCCGCTGACCCTCCATGCCCTGGCAGGATTCGCTCTGCCCTCCCCCCGTGGGTCCAGCTCCGCAGAGGAATTCATTAGGCTGTGACTCATTACATTTATCTGTAGATCGATACTTTTTGCCAGATGGTTTTTGGCTCCATCCTTCGCTTTTCCTTATTAATTTTGTGCGGCTCCAGCCCCAGTCGCTGCTGTTTGTGCTGCCGGTGATGGGGACCTTCGGGTCGGGCCCCAGTTTCCCTGGTGAGGATGAGGAGGGTGACCCCCCATCTCCCCCCTCAGAGGGGGAAGGCTGTGCCTCTGCTTCCCTTCGCCCCTTCCCCACTCAGGGAACGAGTCCCTTGGTCCTGGAACCCCCCCCGGCCTTGGGACCCCCGGATTTTGAGGCTGTGCCTCAGGTTGTGGAGGGATAGAGGGACGGGGGGAAAGAGAGGGGCGGTTACCGGGGCGGGGGAGGCAAATACGGCTCCGGCCCCGGCTCAGGGCCCGCCCCGAGGGGCTTTTCCCGGGCCGGAGAGGGAGGAGGAAGAGAAGGAGGAAGATCCAGGTAGTCTAAAGGCGGCCGGGACCAGCCAGAGAACAGTGGGGGTCCCTGTGCGGGGGAACCCCCCGGTCAAAGCCCTGGGACGGCAGCACCGCGCGGGCGGGGGCCCCTTTTTTCTGCGGGGTGCGGCGAGGGGGACCCGCGTCGCGCGTGGGCGTGGGCGGGGCGGCTGCGGGCGGATCCGGCGCTGCGTGGGCCGGGTCCGGAGTGACCCACCGCGCACCGGGGGCCCCGGCGGGACCCGGCCGATCCCTGCCCGGAGCCCGGAGCCGCTCCCGGCGGAGCACAAAGCGGCGGGGCCGGTGCGGGGCCGGTGCGGGGCGCATGGAGGTGCTGCGGGCGCTCTGGCTGCTGGCGGCGGCGCTGGGGGCGGCTGGGGGACACCCGCATCCCTGCCGCGTCCCGACCCCCCCGGGGCCCAGCCCCGGTCCCACGGTGCGTGTCGGGGCGCTGCTGCCCCCCGCACCTTCCCGCGCCCGGCTCCGCGCCGCGCTGGCCCGAGCCGCCGGTCCCGGCCCTGGGGGGTACCCCGGCGGGGCGGCGCTGCCCCACAACCTCAGCCTGGAGGTGGTGGGGGGCGGCCCGGCAGCGAGGGACCCCGGCTCGCTGGCGCGGTGGCTGTGCGGGACTCTGGCGGGACGCGGCGTGGCTGCCGTCCTGGCGCTGCCCCGCTCCCGCCGGGAGCTGCTCCAGCTCGACTTCCTCGCCGCCGCCCTCCAGGTCCCCTTCCTCAGCATCCTGGACACCCGCGGGCCGCTGCCCTTCCGAGCGCAGGTGAGACCCGCAGCGCCCGCACCGGCACCGGCACCGGCCGGAGCGCCGCGGCCGCCGGGACGCAGCTGCCGGTCCCCGCTCCCGTCCCTGCTCGCCGGCTCCGTCCTTGTGCCCGTCGCGGCTCCGTCCGTGTTCCTGTCCTGGTCCCCGTCTCGCCTCCATACCGGCTCTGTCCCGCGGATCCTCCTCCCGGCTCAGTCCTGCCTCCGATCCCGATCCTGATGCCGGCTCCGATCCCAGCTCCCATTCCGAATCTATCCCAGCTCCTTATCCTTTCTGGGTCCCGACTCCCTCCGGGCTCCATCCCGACTCTTTTCTCCCTCTATCTTGCCTCCCACCCCGGCCCCATCCCACCCCCATTTCCATCTCCATCCTGGTTCTGTCCCAGCTTCACCACGGGCCCCATCCTGGCTCTGTCTGGCTCTCATCGCTGCTCTATCCCAGCCCCCTCTTGGTCCCCATTCCAGCCCTATCCTGGCTCTATCCCAGCTCCCATCTCAGCTCCTTCCTGGCCCTCTGCCCAGCTCTTTGCCAACCCCAGTTCTTGCTCCCACTCCAAGGCAAATTCCCTTGTTCCTCTGGAAGTCCCACATCCCTCAGCCCCAGTCCCAACCCCGGTCTGGCTCCAGAAGGACTCTGGAACGTGTTCTGGTGCTGGATTGCAGAGAAGGAGTGGGCAGAGGGTGGACAAGGAGCACGGGGTGACCTCAGGGTGGGAGGGCCCGTGTCTGGTGCTGTCTCTGGGCACTTCCCACGAGCAGGGGCACAGCCACGACCCCTGTTGTGTCAGCAGAGCCCCTTCCACTTCCACATGGACCGGCAGAGCTCCCTGGAGACTCTGGTGGACGTGCTGGTGAGCGTCCTGCAGGCCAGTGACTGGCAGGAGACCAGCCTGGTGCTCTGCCACCCCTGGGACGTCACCGGCTTCCTCAGCCTCTGGGCCCAGCGCTCCCAGCTCTTCCTGCGCACCATCCTGGATCTGGGCTACCTGGATGAGCCCAGGGCCACCCGCTACCTGCAGCAGCACAGGGAGCACATCAGGACCCTCTCCAGCCCGGTGCTGGTGCTGGGCTGCGACCTGCCTCGTGCTCGGCTCATCTTCCAGGCGGCCGAGGAGTCAGGGCTGCCACCACAGGAATTCCACTGGATGCTGGGCTCCCCGCTCGGCGCCAGCGAGCTGCAGACCGAGGGGCTGCCCCCGGGGCTACTGGCCTTTGGGGAGATTGACCGGCCGCCGCTGGAGCTCTTTGTGCAGGACGCGGTGGGACTGTTGTCACGGGCCATTGCCCGTGGCCACCCCGACCCCGCGCTGCTGCAGACCACGAGCAACTGCAGTGAGAGGCACCGGGCGGGGGGCGAGTCCCCAGGGCTGCTCCTCACCAGGTAAGGGGGGTTCTGGTGGTGCCACCCTCCCCCCTATCCCAGCTCTTTGGTATTGGGGTGCATGGGGGGCTGTGCCCCAGCCCTGGGATGGGGTGAGGGCAGCGCTGGGTGACCCCTGGGCTCAGTGCAGGGTAGTGTCCAGTGCCATCCTCAGAATGTGGAGCAGCAGGAACCGTGGGGCTCAACCCCCCCCCGGACACGGTTTGTGCTGCACAGGGGGGGATGTGTCACTTCAGATCTCCCTAATGCTGCCCGAGCACTGTGGCTCTATAAATATTAATAACACTTGGCCCTGGCAGCACAACGAGCTGCGGGGCAGCACAGAGGGGCCAGATCCTGCCGCTCCTCCCTGACCTTGTCCCTGTCTGAGTTGGGCACATCCCGCTGCCAGCCCCCATCCCTGTCCCTCGGTCCCGGCTGGCGTGGGAGGCTGGGGCTGTGACACCCTCTCCTCGGCAGGTTCCTGTCCAACACGTCCTTCCGCGGTCAGACGGGGCTGGTGCGTGTGGAGAAGGCGGCGCTGGTGCGGCCGGAGCAGCAGTTCCACGTCTGGCGCCTGCGTCGGGACTCGCGGGGGGACCCCACCTGGGTGACGGTGGGCACCTGGAGCCACGGCAAGCTGGAGCTGGAGGAGGGCACGTGGCAGAGCCAGCGGCAGCACAAAAGCCCCGGCGAGGCGGCCGGGGGGGCCCGCGCGCGGCTGCGCGTGGTGACGCTGGTGGAGCATCCCTTCGTCTTCACCAGGGAGGTGGATGAGGAGGGGAACTGCCCGGCTGGGCAGCTCTGCCTGGACCCCGGCACCAACGACTCGGCCGTGCTGGACACCCTCTTCGAGGAGCTCGGCGCCGGCAATGGCTCCGTGCCGCGGGCGTACAAGAAGTGCTGCTACGGGTACTGCATCGACCTGCTGGAGAAGCTGGCCGAGGACATGGCCTTTGACTTCGAGCTCTACATCGTGGGCGATGGGAAATACGGGGCCTGGAAGAACGGGCGCTGGACGGGACTGGTGGGGGACCTGCTCAGTGGCACGGCCCACATGGCCGTCACCTCCTTCAGCATCAACTCGGCGCGGAGCAAAGTCATCGACTTCACCAGCCCCTTCTTCTCCACCAGCCTGGGCATCCTGGTGAGGACCAAGGACACGGCGTCGCCCATCGGAGCCTTCATGTGGCCCCTGCACTGGACCATGTGGGTGGGCGTCTTCGTGGCACTGCACATGACGGCACTTTTCCTCACCCTCTACGAGTGGAAGAGCCCCTATGGCATGACCCCCCACGGCCGCAACCGCATGAAGATCTTCTCCTACTCCTCAGCCCTCAACCTGTGCTACGCCATCCTCTTTGGGCGCACTGTCTCCAGCAAGACACCCAAGTGCTGCACCGGCCGCTTCCTCATGAACCTCTGGGCCATCTTCTGCCTCCTGGTGCTTTCCAGCTACACAGCCAACCTGGCGGCCGTCATGGTGGGGGACAAGACCTTCGAGGAGCTCTCGGGCATCCACGACCCAAAGGTGGGTGAGTGTCTGGCTGCTTTGGATGGGCTGAGACAGGGCTGAGGTCCAGGGAAGGAAGGGCAAGACTTCCCTTCCCACCTTCCCTGCTGGATTGAATGTGGAAGTTCTCTCCAGCTCCAGTCCTGTGGTGTGGACCCTTCCAAGATTGGGGGAGGGGGGCAGAGGTGTCTTTGTGACCCCCAGAAACCTTTGTGGCCCCCCTGCCGTGGTGTTTAATCCCAGCCTCAGCTCCAGGGCAGGGGGGAGTAGGCTGGGTTTGTCCTGAGGCTGTCCCTGGGTGGGTGGGTGGGGGGCTCTTTGCCAGACACCCCCACGGGCTGCCCAGACCCCCCTGCCTGGAGCTCGGGGCTGGGGACACGTCCCAGGGAGTGGGACACGTCCCAGGGCCAGGGGTGCTGATGCTCTGGTGCCTCCTTCCAGCTGCATCACCCCTCGCAGGGCTTCCGCTTCGGCACGGTGTGGGAGAGCAGTGCCGAGGAGTACATCAAGAAGAGCTTCCCTGAGATGCACGAGTACATGCGGCGCTACAACGTCCCCACCACCCCCGACGGCGTCACCATGCTCAAGTGAGGAGCAGGGCGGGCACAGGGGGCTCCCTCCCACCTTTTACTCCTCCCAGGGCAGCTTTTACCCCCTTCCTGCAGCCTGTGCACCCCCCTCACACCTCACACTTCCCCCCGTGCTGGTGCAGGACAGAACCCCCCAAACTCAACGCCTTCATCATGGACAAGTCCCTGCTGGACTACGAGGTCTCCATCGACTCCGACTGCAAACTGCTCACCGTGGGCAAACCCTTTGCCATCGAAGGTTTGGGGGGGCCGTGGTGGGGAGGGCCCCTGTGTGTGTGTGTGTGTGTGTGTGTGTTGTGTTCATGTGTGTACACGTGTGTGCTCCGGCTGTGGTCGTGCCCTGCCATGACCAGGCAGGGTGGGGAGGTGCCCCCTCCACGGTGGGCACGGGGGGCTGTGCCCCCTGTCCCAGCTGCCGCTCTCTCCCCCCTCGCCGGGGCCAGGCTATGGCATTGGCCTCCCCCAGAACTCTCCACTGACCTCCAACGTCTCCGAGTTCATCAGCCGCTACAAGTCCTCGGGGTTCATCGACCTCTTGCACGACAAGTGGTACAAGATGGTGCCCTGCGGGAAACGCGTCTTCGCTGTCACCGAGGTTTGGTGGCCAGCCCTTGGCAGGGGGGGGCTCTGGGGCCTGACACCCCCCCAGCCCAGCCCACACCCCCTGCTCCCTGCAGACCCTGCAGATGGGCATCTACCACTTCTCGGGGCTGTTTGTGCTGCTGTGCATCGGGCTGAGTGGCTCTCTGCTCACCTCGCTGGGCGAGCACGTCTTCTACCGCCTGGTCCTGCCCCGCATCCGGCGCAAGAAGAAATTCAACTACTGGCTGCACACCAGTCAGGTGGGGCCAGTGGGAAGGGGCTCACCCAGCACCCCAAAGACCCCTGGCACTATGTTGCTGCTCCCACCTCTGCCCTCCTCCAGCCCCAGGACCATAACCCCCAGACCATCACCCTCAGTTAACCCCAAAACCATCACCCCACATCTCTCACTCTTCCCTTGCTCTCCACAGAAAATCCATCGGGCTCTGAACATGGGCATGGAGGAGCGGAAGAGCCAGCAGCTGAATTTGGAGCAGAGGTACAGCCGCCCACTCCTCCTCCTCCCTGTGGACACCCACCATCCCGTGGGGGCTGTGGAGGGACCCCACAGCTGCCGGATCCCAGCTCAGCCCTCTCTGCCTCCCCACCCAGGGGCGAGCCCCGGCCGAGGTTGGCACCGGCTGCAGCGCAGCCCTGGAGCGCCCTGCGGAAGGAGGCCCGGCGGGTCCGCTTCCAGCTGGACAAAACCCCCCCCGAGGGCGAGGGGTCCCCTCGGCGCCCCGGGAACGGGCGGGCGCCGCAGCCCCCGGACAGGGCAGCCGGCGAGAGCGAGCTCCGGGAGCTGGAGGAGAAGATCCAGGGGATGCGGGACCAGCTGCGCGCGGCGCTGCTGAGGAAGAGCGAGCTGGTGGCCATGCTGGGCACGGCCAAGGGCGGCCGGGCACTGCCCGCCCTGCTCGCCCCCGAGGAACCCCGGGAGGAGAGGTGAGGTGGGGGCAGGAACCCCCCAAAGCATCCCAGGACATCCCACTCCTCCAGCTGGGAGCAGGAGTGGAGAGGAGGGAGGAAAAAGGAAAAAGGGAGGGGTGATGTCCCAACCTCTGGGGCCCTTCATCTCCTTTCCTGCTTCCTGCTGGCAGTGGGGGTTTGAAGGGCAGGGACTTTTTTAGGGGAGCTGAGATGGGGTGAGAGGCCCCTGCAGTGCTTGGACAAAGCTCAGCCCCACTCTGCTTTTACACCATGTGAATAAAGATGATGAAATCTGCTTTTCCTCTTCCAGCTGCATCCTGAATGGCCGAGGGTAACCCTTCCCCTTTCCCTCCCTCCTCTGCAGGCCCAGCTCAGCCCCAGAGCAGGACGAGGAACAGGAAGGTCCCACAGAGAGGGGCAGCAGGACAGGCCGGGACTGAAACCTCCCTGTGCAGAGAAAGCTCCAGGGCAGCAAAGCTGAGCCGATTCCAGAGCCACCGCAAAGCAGAGCCGGAGTCTCCCTCGGGTGGAGGGTGAGGGATGGAGGTGCCACACGGAGCAGGACAGACGGTGCCTCAGTGCTCCCCTCGCTCCCGAGGACATGGAATCACTCCCCATCCCACTGTGGGCGGCTGTGGCAGGACTCAGAGCCCCACAGCCCCTCCCCAGCACCGCCCCGGTGCCGGGGGACAGGGACAGTGACACCCCCAGCCACTGACACACCCCAGGATGGGGGGGCTCCCCCAGGATCAGCATTCACCTCCCCCAGGACCCCCAACATCACGTTCCGGCGGGAGCCCAGGACACGGGACGGGACATCGGGCAGAGCTGCAGGAGCTGTTAGAGGTAATATTTATTATTATATACAAACACATTTTGTACATTAATTAAATAGAATGAACTCTACTTTTCATTCATCAAATCATTTGGTTTGGTGTTCCCCCCTTCCCCTCCCACCCACCCACTCCTCTGAAAAGCCCACAGTCATTCCTGCTGCTCCAGAGGCTGGGGCCAGTTGGCCACAAGGCCCCTTCCCAGGAGTGCTGGCAGCAGGATTGGACCTGCTGGTCACAGCAGGGTCCCCCCAGCTCCGGAGCAGCACCAGGGCTGCTCCAGGCAAAAGGGAAAAACAAAGTGGGGGCACCCAGGTGGGAAAAGCAGAGGGGTGAAGAGGGGGCTCTGAGCCCCCCGTGCTGACAGGGAAACATTGAAATGCACCGAGCCCTCCGAGGGAGACAGAAGATGCTGCTTTGCCACAAGGGGACAGCCCTGAATTTGGAGACCCAGCTGTCCCCAAGAGCTGAGTGCCCACGTGGCACCTCCTGCCCCTGCCTTGTCCTGCCATGGCTGTCCCAGAGCTTCATCCTGCCTGGCTCTGCTTCACCCCCTGCACAAACCCTCCTTCCAGCACATCCCAGTGGGTCCGACCCCTCCACAGAGGTCTCGATGCAGCCCCCCCAGCTCAGCCCCATGGCAGAGGGGTTGGCACCTGCCAGCCTCACCTCCACTGCAGGGAAACGGGGGAAAACCAGCTGAAATGTCTTGGCTTTAGTGTTTTGGTTCTTTGCTAAACCAGCTCATGCAAGAGTCCAGGGGTGAGGAGCTGCTCCCTCGTCTGGGATGGGGCTGATCCGAAATGCAGACGTGGTCCACGGGAGGGACAAGGCACTGGAAAGCAGCTGCCTCACCTGGAGCAGAGCTGTGCAGGACAGACAGAGCTGTGCAGGACAGACAGAGCTGTGCAGGACAGAGCTGTGCAGGACAGACAGAGCTGTGCAGGACAGACAGAGCTGTGCAGGACAGAGCTG
>JAWWMA010000090.1:2158239-2175285 GCA_035041425.1 Mionectes olivaceus | reverse complement strand
GACAGAGCTGTGCAGGACAGAGCTGCTGCCCTCGCCCCACACTGCAGCACAGCTCCCTCCAGGCATCACTCACGGCTCCTGAGATGGCAGCTCCCACCTGGACACGGCACCTTCCACACCCCATCCCACCCAGTGAGGGAAATTCAAGGACAGAAAAAAAAGGAACTGAGTTGCAGCTTCTGCTTTGGTTGTTGCCCAGCCATGCGCAGACCTCGCACCCAGGAAAGGTCTCTGCTGCTCCTCCCCTCAGGAGCAGGAAAGGTGACCAGGATTCTCCTCTCTGTGGCTCTCCCACGGGGGCTGGACACACTCTGCCTGCTCTATCAGCTCCTACTCTCACCACAGAGCTGCCACGTGCTGTGGCCTGTCCCACCTGGTGCTGGGATCGGCACCTGGACTGCAAACACGGCTGCAGGGGTGAAGCCTGGGATTGGGGGGCAAGGAAAAGCTGGGGCACAAGCTGACATGGGGCAGGAGCAGGTGGTTGGCTTACCTGTGGCCTCGGAGGAGCCCTGGGGCTGTGTGGGTCAGGGGACCAAACCCCCCAACCTTGCTGCAGCCCCTCGTGCCTTTCCCAGGGAAGGGAGGTCACCACAGCCCTGCTCTGCCCCTTCTGCTCCGGCTCTGCTCAGAGGGATCCATGGGTTAAGGATGATGGTGAAGTGAGAAATAGTAACAAACGAAATCCAAACGCCTTCCCAGCAGTCCAAAGTGACAGAAGGGGACTCAGGACAGGTTCCTGGAGCCTGGCTCTGAGCTGGGCGTTCTCTCTGCTGATGCTGGGCAGGGGCTGCTCTCCCCCCGGTCCTCCAAACCTCTGTCCTGGTCACTGTCCCCCCCTGGGGCTGGAGGGGGCTCTGCCACGCTGCTGCTGCTGCTGCTGCTGCCCACGCAGTTCTTGCCGCCGGGTTTTGCTCGGCTGTCTGAGCCCTCGAGAGCCTCAGTCTGCTTGGGAAGGGAGGGGCTGAGGGCAGGGGCCCCCCCTTCCTGGGCGGCAGGGGGAGCATCCGCTGCGGCCACCACGGAGGTCGAGGTGACCTCGATGGTGATGGAGCCCACGGCCGTCTCCGGGTGCTCGCTGCTGACCCTGATCCGGGCCACCAAACCAGAGGCCGCGGCCGCCTCCTGAGGGGTCCCGCCGGCCACGGCTTCGTGCACCACGGTGGGCTCCAGCAGGCTCGTGCTCAGGTCGGACAGGAACGAGGCCTCCGTCACGATCGCGGCCGTCTCGGCCACCCAGTTCAGGTCGCTGCCCACGGCGGCGGCGATGACGCTGGAGGCCTCGCCGGGGGTCAGGGCGGCCGGGCCGCTGCCCTCGCCGGGGGGCCCGGTGGCCAGGGGGGCTCGGCGACCCCCGGCCTCGACGGGGGCGGCCGTGGTGTTGTTGTTGAGGTTGTCCTGCAGCGTGGTCTGGGTGCCCTGCCCGACCTGCTGGTTCTGCAGCAGCATCTCCTGGATCCGGATCTGCTGCAGGATGGCTGGCAGCTCGTAGTGGTGGAAGAAATAAATCATCGAGTGCTGGAGGAAGAAAAGGAAAGGAGTCACCCCCTGGGCCTGAGCTCCAAGCTACCCCATCCCAAGAAAACTGCACTTCTGGAGAATCCAGCTGCTCTGACAGCTGGGAGGTTAGCACAAAGTTTAGACTTTGGACTACTGCAAGCTGCTTTATAGTTTCTCTCTGACGACAGGCAACAGAGTACAACCCTCTTCCCTTTTAAGGGTCAGGAAAGGAAGGATAACGGCATTCCTCCAGGCCATGCTCTACTCCCTGCCCCCATTCTGCAGCAGGTCAACAGCCAGAGACACCCAACAGGTTTAACTGATCCAGGATACTGGGGACATCACACTGGAGCTGGTCCTGCCAGCACCCTCACTCCATGGACCTGAGCACGTCTGCAAGACAGACCCTTATTGGGATTATTGCAGAAGGACAGGACAGAGAGCCTTCCCAGAACCTGGGAACCCAGAACATCGGGTTATTGTCATGCCCACGACTGGACTGGAGCCAGTGACTCAAAGGTCCCCCTGTTCCACAGCTGCCTTCTGCTGTTCCATTTCCAAACCAGGCTTAGTTCCACCTCTTACAGAAAAAAGGATCCCTACTCCAACCCCGCTTGAGAGGAAGTTTGGCAAAGCCCCCCCGGGTGCAGCAGCTCTGCAGGGACTCACCTGGATGAAGAGCCAGGAGGTGACCAGGGCCAGGCTGCTGTACTGCCCGTTGAAGCGATAGTGGTAGGCGTAGAAGGCAAAGTGGTACAGATAGAAAAACCTGGACATGAAGGCAAGAAAAATCAGGAAAAATACGAGCTCTGTTCTACCCCCAAGCCCAGCAAGAGCCAGGGCACTTGGTCTGGGGCAGTGCAGACTCATTAACAGGTAATTAGAGTTGCCTGGCTATGAATGGGGCAAAACAAGGGGCAGGAAAAGGTCGAGGTGATTCCGAGATCCAGGCACAAACCCAAAGTGGAGCAATTGCATTGTGCCAGGTGGGGCAGCTCCCAAAGAGCCACACAGACAGCCCCAGGAGTGGAGGCCCTCGTGCCTGGAGAGGCTGGGAAGGCCCTGGAAAAGCTGGAGAAAAACAGGTAGAGGGAATGAGAGACGTCACCTGAGCCAGTGCCTCTTGCTGGTGTTGGTGTGGCAGCAGATCGCGTCGTACTGGTCCGCCAGCCACACGATGAGGATGATGTAGAACGCGGTCGTGGTGTCATTGAAGAACTCGGACATGATGGCCTCCATACCTGCGGGCACAGGGGACATCAGCACGTGGAAGGGCACCTCAGAGCCAGGCTGTGCCTGCACCTGCCCTGGGCACGTAACTGGGCTCTGGTTCTGGCAGCAGCCAAGGCCGAGCGTGTTCCATCACTGACTGCAGGGATCAGCTGCTTCCCCCAGCACAGATTTCAGGGGTTTGTTGCTTTTTAAATTCAAACTGTGCAAATGCAACGTGGCTACAGAATGTAAGTCTGCAACGAGCTCCAGGGACAGACAAAGCTTTGGATTCTGGGATTTCCCAGTGCACTGCTGCTTTTCCAGGGGACCCAGAAGGACAATGGAGCTCACTGTGCCATCAAATTCCAGAGCCTTCTGCCTTGTGATGAGCAGCCGCACTGACCACCTGCCGCGGCCAGCTCGGAACGGGAATCAGACTTCCCACAGATCCCAGAGGGATGTGCTGCAGACACAAGCAGTGAGGCGAGTCCTTACCGACCAGAGCCAGGATGACAGTGAGGAGCGGAGCCGCGGGGAACGCAATGGTCATGTTCATCTCCAGCATCTGCAACAGGTCAACTGCAAGAGGGAAAACACACTGTGGCACAGAGAGCATGTGGGGCCAAGGAACTTTCCACCCCGTGGTACCACCCACTCCGTGCAGCCCAGTCCACTGTCCCAAATCCTCTGTTCCCAACACTTGTCAGGAGACAGAACAGCTCTGGTGAGAACGGTGACAGGATGCAGAGGGATGGATTCCCCACGCAGCTACAAGTAGGACCCTTCTAAACAATGAAAACCAAGGTTGGAACGAGACAATCCTCAAGGTCCTTCCAACTGAAACCTGCTGTGCCTCTAAGACACACCATGCTGGAGCAGGCACAGCGCCCAGCACGACCCAAACCCCTCCGCCAGTCCTTACCAATGAAGACAAAGATCTGATGGTGTGAGTAGCGCAACAGCATCGAGACAGACAGAGTCTGAAACAGGAGAGAGAAGGGGAGGCAGGTTAGAGCCCCACGGGTGTGGGGAGTCGCTCGGAATCGCACTGCGGCAGAGGCGAGCCTGGGCTTGCACATCCCACATTCGTTAGCTGGAGCTGTGCGGAGCAATTTGCCAAAGAGTAATTAGGGCTCCACAAACAGCAATTAATCTCTGTGCTGCTGCAGGGGAACAGACAGTAAGGGATTTGTTTGTAAAGGGACCGATCCTGAATATTTGAGCGGGGGCCAAGCCAACCCACAGAGCTGGGAGCAGGGATTCTCCCGCCCTCCGTCCCGCTCCTACCGCAGCTCCCAGCACCCCTCTGCAGTCGGTTCCTCCTCACTGCCCACAGAGTATCGTGTACAGAGCTGCCTCAGTGGCTGGGACAGCCAGACACAACGGGAGAGCCACCCAAGACTACAAACATGGCATAGTTATCGCTCAGGATCTTGTCTGATGTGTATCTTGAGATGGCCTCATCTCACACATCATCTCTTGGTTTATCACTCCTGGCAAATCAGGCTGGCCTGCTCTTAAAACTCTCCGAGGACAAACGTCTGCCCCTCGTGCTGGCAGCCTGAGTGTTTTAAGGACACTCAGAACAAAAGTCCCAGAGTAGGGCTTCATCCTCCACCAGCTACCCTTCAAAAGCAGGTGAGAGCTCATGTCTGTGCTGTTACACCAACCACAAGGTGCCCAGCCCTGGCTGAGTCCAGGCACTGCCCAGCTCCCGCTGACTTACAAAGATCACCATGATGACAAAGGCTGCCAGGTAGGACGTCCTGGCCATCCACATGCTGACGAAGCGATAGTGCTCCCCAGACACCACATTGCGAAGGAAACCTGGAGCAAAAGCACAAACAAAGCTCGATATGATTAACACACAGGCTAAAGGACCAACCTGCTAAAGAAACAGGATTTGGAGCAAATCCTCAGGGCAGCGCTCATTGTCATGCAGGGCAGTGAGGAGGGAGGAAATCAGGTTTGCAGACACCTCTCCCCTCCTGCCTGTCTCATTTTGTCCTTGACAATAACACAGGGCGCTGCTCCCTGCATTACAGATTAATCAATAGTCAGAAGATGATATTCAGGCATGCACAGAACAAACACCCACCGCTCCACGCAGCCGCTGTCACTCCTCCAGGCCTTACCTTTGTTTTCCTCGTTTTCAGCTAAAGCTTTGACGCTCGACATCAGGATGTCATCATAGCCCAGGAACTCATCCAGCAGCAGGCGGCTGAACCTGTCCCCGAAGCACTGATCCCTGGTAGGGTCTGGGGAGGACACAAAAACCTGCTCAGACTGTTCCCACCTGCAGCCACAGAGGCACGAAGTGAGCACATGTCCCATCACCCCGAGGGACACGTGTGCCAGCAGAGCTGGGCCTGGGCCAGCACGAGGGCCTGGGCCAGTAAAACCGAACTGGGCAGGTCTGGGAAGGAAGATTTCACCCCTGACAGATCCAGCCATGCTGTCACAGTGCTAATGGGCTTAAGGAATGTCAGGGCTGGCACAGACACAAAGGGAATTTGCCATCTAAGCTTGCTCACCCCGACTGCCCATTACTGCACAGGAAAACTGCTTAAACCCCCCAACACTGTGCTTCAGCTCGACTAGGGGGAAGCAACCAGGTTCAGTCTGATCACTAACAGTGCACAAGAAGGTCTGAGACTGTACTCCTGACCTGGGCAGGTTTTAACAGAGCAAGAGGCAGGAGAAGAGAATGCTGTTCCAGGGAAAAGATCTGCTGGTGCTCCCAGGGGCACAAAAGCATGTTGAGAGCGTGACACAGACCTGTGAGCACCATCCCCAGCACCTGCTCTAACCCTGCACTGCTGCTGCTCCCACTGAGCCCAAAGCTCCTGTGCCTTCAGCCAGGGACAGGGCTCTTCCCTCCTCCACGGGAAAGCTGTGCTGGGCATGAGATCAGGGCTCACTGAACCAGGCTCCACCACCTCAGAGTGCTCCTCCTGGAAAGCTGTGACCTACTAAAGGCAGAGGGGCTGCACTCAGCAGCTCTGCTGCGTGGGAAGCGAGTGCCGTCAGCTTTGTCAGGAGTTCCCAGAGACAGCGTCGAGGTGTAGGTACCCACCCCTGCACCCCCTGCACCCCCTGCCCCGGCAGCCTCCCCACTCACCCAGGGTCACCACCATGACTGGGATGCTGAGGCGCTGCCGTGTGCTCTGGGACAGGCGCAGGAAGCCATATTCCAGCGAGTACTCCACGATGTACTCCTCCTGCGGCCACACTGCGAGAGGGACGGGAGGGACACACGCAGGATCAGCACCTGGCTCTGCAAACAACCACCACCACGAAGAAACGGCCCCACTGGGTTCCCTCCCTCCCTCCCATCACATCCTTGAAAAGGGAACCCGTTGCAAACATGGGCTCCAGGCTTCCCTCAACCAGTCAAACATAAATCAATTCAAACTCTTTGGAATTGCAGCCCATTCCCCTGACCTTAGTCCTTAAAGTGAGGCTTCTGGGAAAGCTTCAGGGCAGCACTTGCAAGCTCTGCCCAGAGCCTGCCCACATCTGTGCCTGGCAAGCCCAGAACCACTTGTTCTTGCTCTGTTCAATTTCTGCTTCCCATGTTGTTTGGGAAACAGCAGGAAAACCCACTGAACACCTGCTGAACACCAAGTAAACGCTCCACAGGCAAGAGCCCTGCACTTCCTGGGGGACTGAGGTCACTGCTGCAATTACATGTCAGAACAGAAGGCAGCAGCAATTACAGCTCTCCCAAAAACCGGTGGTGCCTGAAGTTTCCTTGGTTTATTTTTTTCCAAGAAAGGTTCCAAACAGAGGCTTTTTGCTACATCATCTCTGAAAGGACAAAACCTCCCGCTAAGCTGGAGCCAAGCAATTTAATCCCTGCTCTTTCAGACTGTCAGGGTGTATCTCCAGGAGGGGGGAGGCAGCTGTCAGGTAGCTCCCAGCACCACAGTGACAATTAAAGGAACACAAGATCTTCACAGAGACACACCTGACACAGCCCCTGATCCCCTTCTCAGGCAGCAAACACAGGCTGGGCTGTTGGTTTTGTCTTTTGTTTCTATTATAAACAGTTTTAAGCTCAAAAGGAAGTCAAGGGTTTAAATATCAACAAACAATTACTTCCTTTGTCTCATAAAACATTTTTCCATGGCAAAAATACTTGGACTAAATGTCAAATTTGGTTCCCTTAGAGCACAGAAAACCTGGCAAAAAAACAATAAAGCCAGGTATTTGGGACCAATTTGAAGAGATCAATTTTGTAACTAATCTGGGAAACAGCCTGATTCTCTCCCTCCCCTTTTCTGGATCATTTCCAACCAGGAGTTCAGCAAACCAAGAGTCACCCCACCAGTGCCACAGCTCTGCACAACGTGACTCTCCTCAGAACCTGGGCACCAGCAATAAAGGTCCTGCACCAAAAGCATTTACTGCTCTCTGGTCTTAATGATCTTTAATTCAGGACTAATGAGCTCTGGATCAGCATCAAGCAAATCTACTGCAAGACCAAGGAACAGGGCCAGTGTCTGGTCTCCCCTTCCTCCACAGACACAACCACAGTATGTCTGCAGAGCAAAGAATTCCAGCCCTTCCAGGGACAACAGTGAGTGAAAGAGGCAAATTTTTTTGCAAGTTTTGTGGGAAAAGGCAAAGAATCCAACTCCACATCTCTACTTTAACATAAATATTCCTCGGCAGATTTCCTCCCTTAACTGTTAGAGACAGAAGTTTTCCACACTGGAATTCCATTTTAAATAACACAAAGGCACTAAATCCCCCTCTGGAGTTTGGGAGGCCTGAGCAGCTTTAGGCCAGGCAGGAGCAGGGTGGGACAAGGCCGGGTATCGCAATCCTACCGAACCCGCCCGGCGGCTTTTGGGATTCATTAATTGCAGCAAATTGGCTGCTCCAAGTGCTGCTGCTGCTGGCTCAGGGCCCGGGACACGGCCCAAAGCCCCGCTCGTGTGAGGAGCAGCGTCGCTGTCAGGGGATCCCTGTGGCTCACAGGGGGTTCAGGCTCACCAGAGATACCTGACACCGATCACCGCAGGCAGGCACTGCCAGACAAAGAGCCCTCACTCACCTGCACTTCATCTGAAGCCTCTTGGGCTGGAAACTTTTCTCACCCAGCCTCCCCCCAGCCCCTGACACCCCCCAGCCCCAGGGCAGAGCTCCCTGTGGCTCTGCTGTTAGTACTGACAGGACTAAGCCCAGGTGAACACATCGGGAGGACAGGTAAGGTCACAGGAGCCGGGATGGGACGTGCGGGGAGGATGATGGGGGAGGAGGGAGGAGCACAGGTAGCAGTGAAGGTGTGATTACCTGCTCGGGCTAGCATCTCAAACTCGGACACAGTCTCCCGCAGAGGCTGCATACCTTTAGTGGCTGTGTCACTAAACGAGAACTCCTGGCTGTCGTTGTGGGGCAGCTCAGTGCTGCTCACCCGGGACGGCTTGAGGAACACCTTGGGCTCGATATCCAGCTCAAACTGTTGGAAAACCAGGGCAGGGCAAGTCAGATCAGCAGGCTCTTCCCCTCCCACCTGCCATCCTCCCTCTATCCCTGCAAAGGCCTCCACCACCACAAGGGTGGGAGAGGCCACTTTCTCAGGTTTTATTTCTTGTGTTAAACCCGATGGTTTAAGCCAACATGGGGACACAGGAGCAGCCAAGGAACCCACTGCATTTCCAGGAGACTGAGGGATCACACACTCACAACCAACCCTCCCTCCCCAGCCCAGTACCCAGGTCTCCCTCTCCGGCACACACAGGGAGCACGTCCCTACCTTGATAGAGCTGTTTTCAAACATATCCACAGTCATTTCCTCCTCTTCTTCCTCCTCCTCCTCGGCCGTGGACTCAACCACCACTCCCGGGAACTTCTCGCCGCCGCAGAACTGCAGGAAGATGGGGGCCCGGCTGGAATTGCGCTGGATCTCCACCCGCAGGATTCCGTCACGGGGCCACTTGTCCCGCACGTGCTCCAGGCAGTTGATGGGCGAGCGGGAGAAGGCGATGTGGATGTAGGCCAGGATGAAGAGCACAAAGAGAGCCTACAGGGCAGGAGACAAGGCAGAGCCCGTCAGCCCGGCCACCCTCGGCCCAGGTACCGCCTCCCCAGTTACCACCAGCTCTTCTTCGCCCATAAAACACCTGAAAAACTCGGACAAGTGGATTTGACAAGTGGACAAGAGCTTTGGTGCTTCGGACAAGGCAGGAGCCAGACCCCAAGGCACACACACCAAAGGCAGCAGGAACCCCTGGCTCCTGCTCACGAGACCAGAGCTGCCCTCGACCCCTGCACGGCTCAGGTGCCCCGTTGGAAGGTCCTGCACCCAACACCTCCCCCAAACTGAACCACACACAGCACCAACGCACAACGAGGCTACAAGGCACGCTGAAAGGAATGCAAGTGCATCCACGGCTTCCAACCCTTCCCTCCTCAGCACAAAGAGTTTCCTGCTGAAGCCCAGAGAAGACTGTCCAGCCCTCCAAAGGCAGAATAAAGCAAACCTCTCCCAAAGCCAACCCTCCTGAAGGCAGGATGACCCAAACCCACGGCAAACCCGTCACTGCGAGGAACGGGCCCTGCCCCAGGGCGGCCAAAGGGCTCCCTGCCCTGCCTCGGTGCCAGAACAGCTATAAACCACAGCAAAGCAGACTGGACTAATAAAAGCCGTTCCCTAAAGCACAGACAGTAACTGTCCAAAGTTCAGAGCTCCGAGCACGGCTGGCACGGCAAGCGGCACCGCTGAGCTCAGACCTCCCTTCCCACCCACCCCGAGCTGCTCCCTCCTCATCAGCCCAGCTGTCCTGACCTATTTGTGAGGCACAAACAGGCTGGTAAACATCCCTCTGCAGAGAACTGCACAGGGGGACGGGAGGGAAGGTAAGCCAGAGCCACCTCCTCGGTTGCAGGAGCTCTGGACAGGCTCTGCTTCCCTGTGCCCAGCAGCCAGAGCAGAGCCAGGAGCAGGCTGGAGGCTGCTGGCCCCTGACCCTGCAGGGCCCTGGCAATGCTTTTCCTTCTCCAGGACGGCTGGGATCAGAGGCAGAAGCAGCATGGACAGCTCCCAGCTGCTCTGCCCAACAGCCATGCCTTGAGCACCATCCCTGTCCCAGCCTGTCTGCTGGGATCCAGCCGGGCAACTGGGACACGGAACAGGGATGTGAAAACCCACAGCATATGTTTGGAGGGGTAGAAAAAGTATCTGTGCAGTTTGAGACAAGTTGTGCTAAATGTTTTCTTGCTGAACTGTAAAAACCCAGAGCAGGAGGGTGGCCTGGCAAGCTGCTCTCCCCTTCTCACACTCCTTTCCCATCCTGGGAGCCCTGGGGCAGGATTTACCCCACTGGCAGCTCACCCCTGCACACTGACAGGCCCCTCTGGGGGACCCCAGCAGGCAGGAGGGTTCACCCCAGGGCAGGGCTGTGACATTGCACTGGCACTGCTGAAAAAGCAGGGCTAGAACAGGGCTGTGCCTTAACTGCTTCCAGAAAAGACAAGATTCCAACAAAACCAACAATCCAGTATGTCATGTGTGAAACGCATCCAAAGTGTGATTTCTTGGAAACAGAGACTGAACCCCCTCCAGCCCAGAGCCTGGGACATGCCCCGCGCCAGCCAGGCTGCCCAGCAAAGTGGCTCAGGGATTTCCTTTGGATTTCTGGACCTGGAACCAGAGCCCCGGAGCGCAGGGACCACCGGGACCACCACAGATCCTTGAACTCCTCACGCCTCCCACCCAGGAGAGACTCTGGGGGCAGCTTGGTGCGTGTGGCTCCAACACAGGCCGTGATCTCCGGCAGAGCCACAGTTTGTTGTTCCCGAGGAAATCCCTGCCCTCAGCCCGGCCGCGCCTGGCAGGAGGAGCTGCCCCTCACCTTGAGGAGGACGAAGAACTCGAAGACGCGGCGGAAGGAGGGCGGGAAGAGGCGCGCGTAGGTCACTGCCATCTTGAAGAAGAGCGCGTGGAAGAGGCGGTCGCGCACGTTGATCAGGGGGTTCTGGTTGAGGTTGGGGTTGCGGACGCCCCGGTTGTTGCCGCCGGCGGCCCCGGTGTTGTTGGCCGGGTGGTGGTTGTTGGCGTTCGGCTGGTTCTCGGACATCCTGGCGGCGGGGCCGGGCTCGGAGCGGCCGCTACTGCTCGGCGGGGCGGGCTGGGCCCGGGCGGCCGCCGCTCCCGACCCCGTTTCCCCGGCCCCGGCCCGGCGCAGACGCCTCGGGGTGGCGACGGGTCAGGCCGGGCGAGTCAAGCGTGGGCGCTCAGCGGGGCCCGGTCGGTCCGAGCAGGCGCAGCGGGGACGCGGCTGCCGGGCCGGGCTGGGGCCATGGAGGTCCCCGGAGCGGCGGGGTCGGGGTCGGGGTCGGGGTCGGTTCCGCCTCTCCCGTCCCGTCCCCTCAACGCGCCGCCGCCATCTTCCCCCGCCGGCAACGGCCCCTCCGCGCATGCGCGCGCGCACGCGCCCCGGGGCACGACGGGACGGCGGAGGGGGCACGCGCCAGCCTCGCCACGCCCCCCCCACACGCAAATGAGGCGCGTTCCCGGCGTGCTCCGCGCCCGGCCTGTCAGTTCCGAGCTTAAACTGCCCCTCAGAAAGGCCAAAAAAATAACCTGCCAAAGGGGCAGGTTTACAGCAAAAACACGGCGCGCGTCGCTTGGGAGGGTGACCAGGCGGAGCGAGGCGGGGGAGCCGGGAGAGGCGCTCGCCATGACGTTAAAACCGTTAGATGAGGGGGGTTTAAGTAGGGCTGGCGGCCGTACCACAGTCGTGCTCGCTTCGGCAGCACATATACTAAAATTGGAACGATACAGAGAAGATTAGCATGGCCCCTGCGCAAGGATGACACGCAAATTCGTGAAGCGTTCCATATTTTTCTCTCGGGACGGGGCTCAAACCCCACCCCCGCAGGGCCCTTTTTGGGGTACACCCTCAGCGCCCAGGGGAGCCCCGGGCACGGCCCTGCAGGTCTGGGTGTGTCCGACTGTGCCCCGCTGCTCCTGCCCTGTCCCACTGTGCCCCCATAGCGGGGCGATCAGGCCCCCCAGCAGTACCACAGGTCTTTATTGAATTGCCCAGTTACAGCAAGCTCAGCTCCAGTGGGGAGCAGTGGGGGTCCTGGGGGCACCAGGGGTCGCAGAGCCAGCCCCGGACCCCCCATCCAGATCAAGTTCCCCACAGGGTACCATCCACAGGGATCTGGGGCCAGCCCTGCCCTGATGCTCTGACACTCCCCAGCACCCACTGTCCCATGGGATGGTGACACCACGCCAGCGGGCAGGTGTGCCCAGGCCTCCCCTGTGCAGCTCCGGGGGTCCAGGGTGCCCCGAAGCCCTGGGACCCCAGGTCGTGTTGCAGCGACAACTGGGGAGGGGTCTTGAGGGTCCACTTGAGGGGCACCATTCCCTGCTCAGACAGCGCTCTCCTGGTAGCTGTCATCCTCCAGGAACGTGCTCAGCCTCCTCCCAGGGCTGGGGGCCACATCCTGCCCTGGTGGCACAGCCTCCCCGGAGTCCCCGTCACTCTGCTCCCGGGCGAAGTGCACGAAGACCTGCAGGGACGGCGGGATGAGCGACCGTGGGATCCCCCCACCACATCCCCGCGCCTGCACACCCCGTCACCTGGTCGAGGGTGGTCTGGGACACGGAGTAGTCCTCGATGTGGCAGGGGCCGCGGTGGGCGGCCAGGAGGCTGAAGACGGCGGCCAGGGAGGCGGCGCGGGCGGGCAGGTGGTACCGCAGCAGCCCCCCGTGCCGCTCCCGCAGGGCGATGCCGGGGAAGTGCCGCTGCAGCAGGGCCTGCGCCGCCGCCGGGCCGGGGCCCCCCGCCCGCACCACCACCGTGTACCCGTCCCCAAACCTGCGGGGAGAGCGGACACCGCTGCGGGCACCGGCCGCAGCCCCCGCCCCGAGGATCCCCCCACCCCGGGCTCCCCACCCCGGTACCTGTTCTTGAGGTGCTGGACGCTGCCCAGGCAGCGGAACCGGCCGTTGACCATGATGGCCATCCTGGTGCAGAGCGCCTCGCACTCCTCCATGCTGGGGGGCACGTGTGAGACCCCCGGGGCAGAAGGGAGCTCCCCCCTCTGGGGGACCCCCAGGGACAGAGGGGTTGCTCCCCAGCGTGGGGGCTGCAGGTCCCTGGGTGGGGGATCACCTGTGAGACGTGAGCACCACGGACCGGCCATCCCGGATGACGCCCAGGATGCGTTCCCACAGGAACCGCCGGGCTTGGGGGTCCATCCCCGTCGTGGGCTCGTCCTGCAACGGCCCCGGCTCAGGGTCAGCCCAGGCAGGACCCCGGTGCTGCTGTGGGACCCCCCCGCTTCCCCCCCTCACCAGGAAGACGACGGGGGGGCAGCCGAGGAGGGCGATGGCCGTGGACAGCTTGCGCTTGTTGCCCCCGCTGTACTTGCCCGCGGGCCGGTCCGCGTGCGGGCCCAGCCCCAGCGCGGTGATGCCCCACTGAGCCACCTGCGAGAGACAGAGGGGGTGAGGGCGCGAGGGTGGGGGGGCTCTCCCAGGCTGGGGGTTTGGGGTGCGGGCCCTACCCTGGGGGTCTCCTCCTCCGGGACCCCCCGCAGGCGACTGTAGAACTCCAGGTGCTCCCGCCCCGTCAGCAGGTCTGTGATGGCATCAAACTGGGGACAGTAACCCATGTGCTGGTGGACGGACTGGAGGTCGGTGAGCACGCTGTGGGACAGGGACAGGGGAGCACAGGATGGGGACAGGTGAGCGTGGGACAGGGACAGACGAGCGTGGCACAGGGGACGCTGCGGGGACACTGCAGGAGTGGGGATGAGCAGCTGCAGGGATGAGGATGAGGATGAAGGTAATCACAAGCACACTGCAAGGACCAGGACCAGAAGGAGCACAGGATGGGGATGATGGCACAGGTGCTGTGGGGTCGTGGAGAGGGGGAGCAGCCTCGGGGTCCCTGCCTTCACCACCTGTGCCCCTTCAGCCAGGCCTCCCCCAGCGTCACCTCCGTGTCCCCCGTCAGCATCTTGAAGGTTGACGTCTTCCCAGCACCATTCACCCCCAGGAGGCCAAAGCACTGTGGGGACAGAGCAGGGTCACCAGCAGCCCCGGCCCTGCCCACGGTGCCGTCCGTCCATCCGTCTGTCCCTCACCTCCCCGGGGGGGATGGCCACGCAGAGCCGGTCCACGGCCGGAGCCTTCCTGCGCGGGTACACCTGTGTGGGGAGAGAGGCAGCGCTGGGTACTCCCATCCCTCACGGGGGGCCGGGGGCTGCGGGGGGCTGGAGCCCCAGCAGGGTGGGACAGGGGCCAGCCCTACACGCCCACCTTGGTCAGGTCCTTCAGCAGCAGGAGGTGGCCCTGGGGGGGGCTGCTGCCCACCCTCGCCCGCTCCCTGGCCACGTCCTGGTCCTCGTCCCCCAGCGAGGGCAGCTCCGGGGCCCGTGGCCTGGGGGAACGGTGGCAGAGGCACATCCAGGGCTGCCCATGGGTGGGAACCGCCCCGGCACCCCCCGGCCCGTGCTCACCCCAGCCGCAGGAAGAAGCGGTACTGCAGCAGGAGGGTGAAGATGAAGAAAACGATGCCCTCGACGGCCATGGCGAACATGTTCTTCCCCGCCAGGTCCCAGGAGAGGGGGGACAAGAAGCGCCTGTCCCCTGGGAGCACAAGAGCGGCTGTAGGAGGGGTGGACGCCTGAGCTGGCCAGGCTTTGGGGAGGGGGAGCAGCCCTGACACCCCCTGACTCACCAAACCTCTCGAAGGCATCGGCCATCGCCTGGTTCTTCACCATGTCGATGAGGCCTCGGCCCAGGCAGAAGTGGGGGAAGATGAGGAAAACCTTCTTCAGGACACGGTTGATGTCATTGAGGTTCTGCCGGGGCAGCGAAGAGAGAGGTGAGTCAGCTGGCACTGGCCCCACAGGGGTGGGACAGGAGGTCCAGGGCATCCCAGGGCTCACCTGGTCCACGAAGAGCTCCAGCACGAAGGTGGCCACGCTGCCATTGATGCCAATGAAGAGGTTGATGCAGGTCAGGGCCACGTAGGCAGTGCTGGGGATGCTGAAGAGGAAGGAGGCTGGGTACATCAGGGGGGTGATGGACCAGCTGCAAGGGAGGAAAGCAGGGGCTGGCTGAGATGCACCTCCTGTCCTGGGGGACACGAAACACCCCCCAGCACCACAATCCCCCTCACCCTGGCTGCCCCCAGCCCCCTCAGAGCCCCCCGTGGCCCCCTCGGCCCCACTGGGCTCTGCTGCCCCGTCACCCGTAGAGCAGCAGCAGCAGCACCAGGGAGGGCAGGTTGTCTGAGGACACGTAGGATTTCTGCTGGAAGCAGAGGAAGATGAGGATGACCAGCAGCGCGGGGACCAGGTAGTTGCACTGTGGGGATAGAGAAGCCGGGAAAAGGTCAGGGGTGGGACCTGCTCCCCCTGGAAGTGGTCCCTGCCCCCATCCCCATCCCCACCATGTCCCAGGCGAAGTTGCCCAGCCAGTAGGTGAGGGGCTTCATCCCGCTGACAAACTGCAGGTGCTTGGCCTTGCTGACCCGCTCCTCGATGAGGAAGACGACAAAGCTGGCCGGGACGAAGGACATGGCAAAGATCACGCAGATGGAGACCAGCACGTCCACGGAGGTGGCCATCCTGCCGTGGAGGGGAGGGTCAGCGGGGGCCGCAGGGTCTGTGGGACCCCCGTGCCCGGCACTCACAGGGCGGCCTCGGAGAGCTGCTCCTTGGTGAGGTTGAGGGGGTGGTTGGTGGCCGTGATGCCGAAGCGCGTGGGGTCAGTGCCAGGGGGCAGCCGGGCACGCAGCAGCCCATTGCTGGCCACGTTCACGAAGGAGACCATGGCGTGCCAGCCCTTGTTGTTGAACCAGACCTGCAGCACAGGGGGGGCCTGGCAGTTTAGAGCCTCCCCCTCCCCACGCTGGCACTGCCCTGACTGTGCCCGTGGCACCCCGATCCCCACCGGCTGTGCCACCCGCTCCCCTCCAGCCTTTTGGTCCTTCTCAGGCTGCTCCATCCCCGGAGGGGACCCAGGTGCCAACGTGCCCGCTGCCCCCCAGCTCTCCCCCCTGTGTGACCCCCAGCCCTGGGTGCACCTTGATGTTCCTGCGGGCGTCCAAACCCTCGATGAAGCGGCTGATGTTGGCCAGGAGCCGATCCGAGGGGCTGCCCTGGGTGTGGGAACAGGGTGAGGAGGGGCCTCGCAGCGCCAGGGCAGGGGAGCTGAGCTGGGGGCCTGAGCCCAGCCGTACCGGGGTGATGTTGAGCAGCTCCCGGAGCTCCAGGACCGCCCGATCCATCTCTGCTGCCGATGGCAGGGCCTGGGAGCCTCCAGCCCCCAGGGAGAAACCTCCGTACCTGTGAGAGACAAACGGGGCTTCAAACCTGCTGGACAGACCCCCCCCCTGCCAGGGTGCTGGGATCTCCGGGATCCACGTGGGTCCTTTCCAGCCCAGGAGATTCTACAGTTCTGCAATCCTGCCAAACCTGTCCCCCACTTCCCGCTGCCATCCTCGCCCAGACTCAGCCCTCCACCCACCCAGATGTGCGGTGAGGGGCACAAGGCTGAGGCTGCACGGATGTCAGCTTTGCCCAGCTCTCCCCAACCCCAACAGGCACCTCCTGCCTCACCCCTGCTCAGCTGTGCCAGTCCCCAGCCCGTGCCCAGCTCACCTCTGCTCATTCACCCACTTCTTGTTCCTCAGCCTGAAAGAAATGAGGGAGAGAACAGGGGGGACAGAAACCCCCGAGGGGATGTGAGGGCAGCGCCTGCTCAGCTGGCCACACTCCCATCAGTGTCCCCTTCTCCTGTGGTTTGGTCCACAGTGTCCCTCCTGTGCCAATGCCCTGCCACCTTCCCCAGGTGTCCCTGGGGTGTTCCCTCGATGTCCCCACCGTGTTCCCGCAGTGTCCCTGAGTGTTCCCAGCCCCAGCACTCACTCCTGCCGGATGATCTGGGGGTAGGTCTTCACCAGGTAGTCGGAGATGTTCCTGCCCGTCAGGTTCTGCAGGATGTCCCCTGTGCCCCTCTGGACCTGGGGATGGACAGAAGGGCTGGATGGACACTCGGCCCCGTGGCCTCGCCGGAGTATCGCCCGACCCCGCAGCCAGCGGTGCCGGAGCCCTGGGGCTGCCCCCGCTGGGCTGGGGGTTACCTGGGGCGGAGGGAGCCCCCCAGCCCCTTTGGGACACTCGGGCAGCATCCTGCGTGCCCCTGGGCCACTGCACCGACACGGTGGGGATGGCTCAGCCTGCGTCCAGTTCCCGCGCCACAGCACTTCCAGCACAGACAGGGGGGCTGAGGGGGCCGAGAAGCCATCGGGGTGGGAAGCTGGTGGGCACAGCCCTGTCCTGGGCACTCAGGGAGAG
>JAWWMA010000090.1:2087953-2105330 GCA_035041425.1 Mionectes olivaceus | reverse complement strand
GGACACTCGCTCCTGATCCCAGAACAAACCCCAGCCTGAGCTCAGAACAGGCAAAAAGCTGCTAGCAGCTGATGCCTTCAGCATTTCTACTGGCACTGAGACAGGGTGATGACAGGGACTGTAAATATCTGGAGAAGTGCCCCAGCCAATGTGTCAGCACATCTGGACGCCTGCAGTGAACTGCGGGGACCACGCGAGGATGTCGATTTTCTGGCAAAAAAAAGTGCTTTGTTTTTTTAAGCAACAGTTTAGAGTGTTTCATTGCTTTGAACCCTCCTGTCTGATGCAATTCCTTCTACAAAATCATTTTCTCTTTGACCAGGTGAGGTTGTTGCCCGTCCCACTGCCATGGGTGATGAGATCCAAGGTAGGGGTAAAACCCTTGGTCCCAAGCTGAAGAACATTCCATTTAAAGCCTTTTGAGGCTGAAAACAAAATCCCTTTCAGTGTCTTAGTAGAGGGCATTGAGAGATGTCAAGCACCTGTGGTTTCTATGGGCTTTGTAAAAGTTGGTTGTTCAATGCCATGAAAACCAGAGGAGAGGGTTTCAACGAACTGGAAAACACTGGACAGAGACTCAGGCAGGCCACAAAGAGCCCTGTGAATAATCAGCACACAAACTGCTGATTGTGCTTTTGAGAAACACTTCAGCCTCATCCCTGAGTAACTGAAGAAAGCCTGAAAATCCTCTAATTTGCTCATCTGGGGGAAATGCCCACATGCTCCATGGGTCTGCCAGGCACCAGGTCGGGCACCTCTGTGCTCCCTACGTGCTCTGAGAAGTGGTTCCATGGACCAGCACTGGCAAAGGCTGGCCCAGAAGAGCAGAGCACATCTCACAGAGAGGTTCCCTCCACAGGATTCCTCAGGAATGGTGAAGGAGGTTCCCATCCTGTTGTACTTGCACGTGCCTGCAGACACTTCCCACTCCCCACAGGGAAGAGCTCTGTGCTCCCCCTGCGGCTCCACCAGGTACAAAAATAGCTGGAGCCCCGAGTGGGAAGAGGGCTGGGAGGAGGGAACACAGGCAGCTCAGTGTCTGTGGCTGCAGAGGTGACACTGCCCCACGTGCCCAGGCAGAGCCTCCAACTGCTCCCGCGGGCTGATTTCCAGAGCAGCCCTGCAGCTCCTCTCCTACCTTGTTCAGAGCATGCACAGGAATGTGGGAGGCCTCGATGTCCTTCAGGTCTCTCTCAGCATCGTACTTGAGATCATTGGAGACACTGAACCTGTGAGGTGAGAGCGGGGTGGGTTATCTCCTCCTGGGGCTGGTTATGACCCCCAGGAGCCAGGGCTGGGTCTGTCCCCAGGCAGTCGAGGCTCCCAGTGATTAACAGCTCAGACTAAAGCAGGAGGAGCCCTGCAGAGCTGTCACATCCCACACAGCCCAACCTGAGATCTGAGAGCTGCCCCTTGGCACAGGCTGAGTGTGACCTGCAGCAAAGCCCCGTTCCTGGCTGTGCACCCAGGACGCCCATGAACACCCCTCCAGACTCCAGAGAGAGCGGGGCCAGACTGGCCGTGGCACCCCTGGGAGCACAAAACCTGCTATTTCACAGTGACTCATCCTCCATCCCTGCTGCAGGCAGAATATTCCCATCTCTCAGGCAGTAAGAGGTGGAGACGACTTACCCAAGGCCACAGCATGACTCAACTCTAAAGCCAACATCAGCACTAAGGAATTCCTTACTTCCAGATCCAAACTAACTCCAAGGTCTTACGGGAAAAGAGAGAAAAAAAAAAAACCAACAACTTACCACAGAGCTTTTTTCCTCCCTTTAAGATAATTTTCAAAGATGATGCCCGCAACGGTCCTGCCCTTTCCCACTCCGGCACCGTCCCCAATGAGGAACCCAGCTCGCTGCCCGTTGGGCAATAAAACTTCGTGTTGCTGCAAAATCAAGAACAGAACTAGAAATTAGACTAGATTTGCCTTTGCTAACAGCTCTGATGTGAGCACTACTTAACCCTTCCACACCTCCCACGGATGGACAGGCACGTCCTGCTCAGACAAATGATGGTGGGAAGGGTCAGGGATCACGGCCAAGCTCACAAGTGGCACTTGATGGAGGGAGAAGGCCCCCAAAATGTACAGCTGCCCACAACAAAAGTCCAGGGCTCTTGCCTCTTTGGGAAACAGACCCCACAGAAGTCCCTGGCTTCAAATAATCCTTCGCAAGAGCATTTCAAATGCCAAAGGCGTTTGATCACCTGAATTACAGTCACTTTAAAGCAGGTGCACACCTGTCCCTAGCAGAGGCAGTTTCACAGAGGTGCAGGAGGTGGGCAAGGTGCAGGCAGTACCTGGCAGGCGTAGATGATTGCTTCCAACTGTAGTGCAGAGAGGGAGCCCTTGTCAGCCACGGAGCACGGCAGGGACAGGCTGTAGGTGATGTCAGGGGGGGGAACGCTGGACAGGGTACTCGTCTCAACCACCAGGTCAGGGTGGTGCTTCCCAATCTTGGCTAAATGACAACAGAACACAGGTAAGCCGAGGTCTTTGCTCCCAGGGGCACCTCGGGAGCACTGCAGAGCTCATCAGCTGGCTGCAGCCCTGGTCATGGCACAGTTTTCCCAGAAAACCACAAGCCTGGGAGGTGCCACAGCAAACACCAGATACTGCTCACAGGAAATTAAGGGAGCAGTGACACAGGCTGGTCCACAACGGAGCAAACAGCACTTCCCACAGCAACACTCACACTTGGAAGGGATGTATTCTGCATAGGTCTCTGTTTGCCCCAACTCTTCCGTTTCTTCCTCCTCACCCTCGTCCTCCTCCTCTGCAGGAGCCTGAGACTGGAGAGAAGCATTGACCCAAGGTTAATGTTTTAGCTCAGCTACGCACACATGCAGTGCTGTGCCCTGCCACAGCCTGCCACTGAAACCACCCCCGAACACAATCCATCTCATTTGCAGACTAAGGGAAACCACCAGTGGGAGCCCCCACCCCAGGGCTGCAAGAGCTGCAGCATCCCCCAAACTGGGGAAAGATGTTTGCAGCACTTCTCGGCTGGGCTGTGCCCTCACCTGCCCTGAGTGAGCACCCAGCACAACCTTAAACCAGTGTGGTGCCAGCAGCACAGGGCCAAGTCCTGAGAGCCCAAAGTGTTCCTTAACACGAGGAGGTGCCACCCCAGGAAACACAACACACTTCTGCAAAAGGCAGGGACCTCTGTTTTCTTGTCTCGCTCCCTCTGAAGGGAGAAGGGTCAGACCTGCTCCCCCCACACTGGGATGTCAGCAGGAGCCCTGGTGTCCCACCCCACTGAGGCCAAGCATCGCTCTCACCTGGTAGCTGATGAGGAGTGGGGTGTTGGGGACAGCAGGAACGTGGTCATGGGAGCTATTCAGGCCAGGGAATGGTGTGCTGGATGAGAACAGCTGGAACACAAAGAGTGCAGGTGAGAAAGAGCTCCAAACCCTCAGCCCTCCGACCCCAGCAAGCACAGAAATACACCAACAAAGACCCTTGGACACGTGGGATCCCTGGACTGTCCAGCCTGCTGTGCCACAGCCAGGAGGAGAGAGAGCTCCCGAGACACTCCGGGCTGGGAGGACTCAGGCAAGGAGATCCTTCGTCTGCTCCCACACAAACAAAGTCACCCTGGGATTTCCCGACAGGAGCAAGGTCAGGCCAGCAGCTCGTGGCATCCAAAGCAATCGGCAACTCCAGGAGCAGCACTATCTCAAGTTTACAGCCTGTGCAGAGTGCCAGGCTCACAGAGCCTTCTGCTCCGCCAGCAGCAAAGATGGGAAGATCTTAGGCATAAACACTCCTATTTTTAAACAAAATAAAATAAAAAAAATAAAAAGAAGAAGAAAGAAAAAACCCACCCTCCATTCCTGGAAGCCTGAGTCAGAATTACCAGAAGGAAGCTGGACGAAAGAGCTGCTTTTAGTGCCAGCAAATCTGGAGAGCAGGTGAAACATCCCCACCTACAAATCCCAGCTCAGAGTTTGGTCTCAGGCAGGAGAAAGGCCTGGAGCTGCTGGAAGGGCAGGCTGTGCTCTTGCAGCTCCAGCAGTAGGAGGTGAATGCAGGGCTGGTTTTGCATCACCCAATCCCCAAAGTACAAACCTCTGCTATCCCGATCCAAGCTTTGGCACTCAGTATTCCACCCCAGGAATTGCAGAGGATGCAACAGGAACCTTGGTTGCTCAGAGCATTTGGAAACTACCCACACAGGTGAGAATGTGCTGTGAGGGCCAGAGCAGGTGGGATCAGGAGCTGCACTGGGAGATGGATCATCCACCTGTACAGCTCCTGCCTTTCTCCACCTCCCTCATCTCCCAGTTTGATTTTCTCCTCCCTCTGTGTTAAGGACATCCAGAGAAGAGGAACACAGATCTGTGAGAACACGGGGCTGGAAGCAGGAGAGAGAGTGACAACTGCACAGCCACAGCCTCAGCCTATTCCATGTTTTTCCTCTCTGCATTATTCTCCACCTTGTCCCACCTCACCGTGACTTCCAGGCCAACCCCCCCCTCTGTGTAAATCCCTTCCCTGGGTACTGAGCTGGGAGAAGGGTAAACTGCTGTGAACAAGCTATAAAAAACTGCATGAGCAGCTCCAAAATTCCAGCCACAGGTTTCCAAAGTAAATCTGTGCTTCCCAGCCTTAAAAACACTGGGAATGTGTGAGACGGATGAGAGAAAAAACGACATGACAGGGACTATTTTTAATCGGTATTTCCCAACTCCATTACAAATGAAACTGTTTTGTCTGCTGCTCCTGCAAATATTTCACAGGGTGGCAGCTCTTCCCTAACTGCCCATTCCTGAATGACAAACAGAGCCAAAGAGCTGGATGTGGCTCCTCTCCCCGGGATAACAACTCTCCCCACGGGCACACAGAGGCAGCTCTGCCTCCCAGCCCTCTCCATCATAACACCCCACTCCAGATTCAGCACTGGGCACCTCAGCCCAGGGGTTCCCAGGGAGCCTGGAATGTTTTTTAAAGAGGACAAGGCACAAGGCTGGGATCCACAGGTGGGTCTCCCACAGGATGCATCCAGCTTGGCCCCTGGGATGTCCCACACACCAGAACCGTGAGAGACTGACATTCCTGCTCTGCCTGGGTCTCTGAGACAGAAATTCTGGAAAAACTACAGTCCTGATAACACAGCACAGCTGGGTCAGAGCTGGCTGCACAGCCACAGCTGAGTGATGTCCTGGATCACACGGATCAGGATGGATCTGCCCGGGTATACGGTGACTGAAGTTCCATTTGTACTGCAGCTTAGTGACTGCTCTGGCTGCTGGCAAGCCAAAATTCCTGCAATTCTATGGAAAACTACACTGTGAGGATGTGGGAAGGGATAGGGAGGGATTATCCAAATTGCTGATACTGTGCAGCTGCCAATGATGAGTCAGTCTGCCAATCCTTTCACCCAGTGTCCAGGTCCACAGTGCCACCTCCATGCAAAAATGAAACCAAAATCTCCTGTCCAGGATGCACCTCCCTGACACCTCCTCAGGAAATATCACTCAGTTAAAAAACAGCCCAAAAAGCAACAACCCCGCCCAAACCATCTCTGTCTCCAGAAAACACAGATAAGACAACGTTTAAAATAGCTGGAGATTCCTTTCCAAAGGAAGTTGTTTATAAATGGAATTCCAAGGGGCTAATTGGCCTTATCTGAGTCCAAGTGCTCCACAGGACAAAGAGGGGCGAGGGCAGGACGTGAGGAACAGCACGGGAGAGGGGCAGGGGCAGGGCCAAGCTGGAGACACCGCAGTGCCCACACCAGTCAGTCTCACACTTACACCACGCTTAGTTCTCCCTTGTTTTCTTCACACTGAATTTAGAAAACTGGGTGTTTTCCCTCGTCCTCCCTAAGAGAGTGACCTGCAGAGCAAACCTACGGCACAGTTGGGGGGTCCCAGACCCGGATCCAGTGGATGTGGACGATGCAGCTCCAACAACCACCAAGGAGGTGGCTGCCCCTGGCGACCACGTCAGCCCCAGCTGAGGCAGATCAGCTGGCAGAGGGCTGGTGAATGTGCCCAGGACCACGAGCTGCTGTGGCATTGCCAGGAGATCCCACGTGCTGGAAAACTCCGGGATGTAAAAGCTTGCAGGGGCTTGGACTCACAAAGTAAACACAAATGGTGAGTCTCAAGCTGAGACGGTTTTTCAGTCATTGTGACTGAAATATTTGCCCTGGAGAACAAACAAAAGGTGCTGCTGCTGTGGGGGGCAGTTAATGATCCACATCAGGGTGGTTTTCCTGGAGCCCATCCCTTCAGCACTCCTGAGTGCCCTGTCCAGGTCACACTGGACCTGCTGACTGTTTTAGGGATACCTCCTCCTCGGGATGTACCTCCCTGCCACAGCTGCCAGGAGAAAGAGCTAATGCCTGCTAAGAGCAGAACAGCATCATCACACCTCAGCTTCGCCCAGAAGGAGCTGGGTTGGTTTCTTAATTCCTTCAACCCCGCACAGGATGAAGCCTGAGGTGTCCTGTCTTCTGGGGAGGACGAGGGAGGAGCAGCCCCTACCTCGATGGGGTTCTGTGGCGTGCTCACATCCCATAGTGTTGGCACGTGGTTCAGGCTGTCAGCGGACAGGAACTCCTTGGGATCTGCAATGTCCGAGAGGGAATCCGCGGGGGACGAGAAGAGGGAGTTGTTGGAGAGCTCATCGAGGTACGAAGAATCCTGAAATGCAGACACGACCACGGTTAGGGGAGGCAGGATGAGACCAGAGAGCTCCTTCCTCGCTCAGCCAGCAAGTTCTAATTTCTTGCTGTTAAATGAGCAGCCCTGTTACTTCACGCTCCACAAATCTCAGAGATTAACCTGAGGCTCAGGACACGCTCTGAGGTGCAGATTGAAAATCTGTTTCTTGAAAAAGCAAGAAAACCCCCGGCCAGGAGTGCGGGTACACGGTCAGGGCTGACTGGGGCTGTGCACAACCCTGCACACGAAGGATGGGAGACAGGCATTGTGCTGTTCCCGAGGGCTTCAGGCCAAGAGCGGGGTCAGACACCCCCTAATTGCTCTAAAAAATTACAGGTTTCAGTGTTTAAACCACCAGGACACGTTCCCTTCCCCTCTTCCCAGGGATGTGTCGCTGGCTCCCCGAAGCCGCTGCGTGCAGGCGCTGGCAGCGGTGCATGGAGGCACTGAAGGAATGGAAGGTGGGATTTTGGGGGTTGGATTCCTCAAACACCAACCAGGGGACCCAGGAACTCAAGGAGCAAGGGCTGCCCGTGGGTCTGGCAGAGCAGGGTGGTGGCACCTCCTGCCAGCAGCGGGTGCTGCCATGTGCCCAAGGGGCAGCACTTCCTGCGCAGCTCCTGCTCTTGGTATTTCTGTGGCTATTTCAGGATTACCCGGAAAGCAAGGTGTCTGCAGAGAATCCAGGTTTATCACCTTGGAATTAGGGGGTCTCTGGACTCCGTTTCACACTTGAGAGAGCAGAAGAACACTCGGGAGAACACGGCCCTGGCCAGAGCCCTGTGCAGGATCCCCACCTGGTCCCATCGCTGAGACCCCTCTGAGCAGGGTTTGTTACCTGCCAACAGCACTGACAGAGGTTGGGGCAGGAGGAACCATCTGCACATGGTGTCACAGCAGCAGGAGGTTGTGGGGCAGCCCAGAGCACCACTGCCTGTCAGGGTCCCAAGGACAGGGCTGGAACAGCAGCAGGATTTGGGCAAACCCTGTGACACCACCTGAGACATCCCAGCAGGTGCCCCCAACCTTCCCAAACCCAGCCCCTTCCATCCCCATTGCTCAGGGCTGAACTGGGGGGGAGGAAACCACCCTCCAAGGCAGAGGGAGGACAATGCTAGTCCTGGAAGTGATGCAGTGATCCCATCCTCTCCCCGCATTACAAAGCCTTAGTCACCAACTTCCAGAGTCTCCCATTTGTCTTAACTAATTGCGTTATCTGAAGAGCACTAAAGTTAATCACCTGCCAGGTTCCCGCCCAAGGAACTTCCACCACCACAGCATTAACTGGCCCTGCTTCTATCAAACCCAGAGTAATTGCTTAACAAAAGCCAGCAAATAACCACAACCAGTACAAACCATGCCCAGACTAATCACTCCACCGGTTTATCTGGCCCAAACTGCAGCAGCTGCCTTGGTGTCCTCAGGGAAAAAGAAGGATGGATCATCACCTCAACCAAGAGCTCACGGTCAGGATCCTCAGGTGTTGGGTTTGAAACAAGTTATTTTGTCCCTGTTTCAGACTGATTAATCAGAATTTTAAGGATTTCTCACTGGAAACACGAGGTTTTACAGTAACAGCACTTCTGTTTCAGTAGAAGTTGCATTTCTGCAACCGATGGAATTTGTCCTGCCAGGCAGGATCTTTATTTCAGATGTTTTTCCGCCACAGCTCTCTACATAAATCTGATTCCTGGAATTTGGCATCTCCGTGGCCTCCTCTGGACTGGGCCCAGCAGATCCAGGCCGAGGACCCGGAGCTGGGGGCAGGGCTGCAGGTGGGTCTCGGAGCAGAGGATGAACTGATGCTGCTGTGGCACGTGGTATTCCTGTCATTATCCCAAAACTGAGACTATCAAACCCAACAACTCACTCCCTAGAAAAGATCAGGAAAAAAACAGGGTAAACCAGCCCAAACACTCGACCTTTCTCCAAGCTCCTGGGAACAGCTCAGCTCCTTTGGTCAAAACAAAGTGTTAAAAATAACGATATAAATAAATGATATAAATAAAAAAAGAACAGGTGAAGTCTAAATACAGAAGGAACGAGCATCCTAAAAATATTTCTGGCCATCAATAGAAATGTTTTATTTTCTCACAATCCAGACTCTGAGGAAACAGTGTCTGCAGAGCAGCTCTGGATGATTGCACTGCACAGCACCCAGGTGAGAGGGGTTTTATTAAAACCCCCAAAAAAACATCCATATACGCAAACACACACCCACAAGAGATTTGGCACTTCAAAAAATCACAGATCAAGCAAGTTGTGTTTCAGCAGCGACAGAACCAGCAGCTGCAGACGGTCGCTACAAAACCCTTCAGGTGCCAAGCCCCAAAGTTTTCCTCAATTCAGGGCAACAAACTGGCAGTGGGGAGGGTTCAGCTCCGGCCGGCCCGTGTTCCCCTCGCTCCCTGCACCCAGCATCTGCTTCGGAAGTAAAACCCCTCAAAGCCCTCACACCCACACAAACACACGGATCAATTCCCACACAGCTCCTTCCCTCCAAATTCCACGCTCAGTGAACCCAGTTCTGCCTGACAGAACAGCGTCCAGTAAGGCAGGTTCCAGCACAACATAAATCACACCTTTGGGACAATAAATCTGTTCCCGGTGCCCAGCGTGGAGAGGCAGCATTCCCAAAACTCCACTGCCACTGCAGAATTCCCGGGGACACCCACCCGGGGAGCAGCTGGGGCCGGCTGCCCTCGCAGCCAAACGCAGGAGGGATTCCAAGGAGGAGGAAGAAAACCAGGAAAAATCAGGCATTACCTTGTAGAGAGACGGGAACTTTAGCCAGAAGTGCATTTGGGACATTTTAGAGCAGCATTCGGGGGGCTGTCGGCGGCAGCAGCAGGGGGAGGGTGCTCAGTGGAAAGTGAGGAAAGGTCCATTCACGGCCGGGGCTCATCGGGGGGCTTTAAAAACCAACATTCAGCAGCCAGGAGGGAAAATGGAGGCAAAGGGCCCAGCAGAGCCGCTGTCCTGCGCTCAGAGATTTGCATAGAGTGTTTAGTCACGACGAGAGGGCTCTTACTTCCTCTAAGTCCAGGGCTGACTTTCAGGAAATGATGCCTGCTTGGTAAGTCAGTGAAATTACTGGCAGTGCGAGGAGAATTACTGTACGTGGTGTAATCCAACCACAGAGCTCAGTAAACAGCGCCGGGCTCTGCGGAGCCAGAGGGCTCCGGGCTCCCTCCGCTCCCTCCCTGGCCACCAGCCCCAGGCTGTGCCCCACCGCAGCCCCCTGTGCTGGGTGGGGGTCCTGCCCACCCACCCACTCCCGATTCCAGGCTCAGATGAAGAGACCGAAGTGACAAAGCTCACGAGTTGGTGTCCCCCCCCAGAGCCATGTGCTCTCTTTGTCTTCAGCGCCTGCCCCACCCCAAATTGTGCCACTAGAAATCCAAAGGAGTGGCCATTCTCTTCCCTTTCCTCCCTAGGTCACTGTTACTTCCCAGGGATGTTGCCTTCTCTTTCCAAGGTTGTCCCCTTTAACTTTAATAGTGCTGGTAACAGAAACAGGCAAAATTTCTGGCGGGGAAGAAAAGAAGGCACAAAAAGGGACATCTGAAAGGGATATAAGCTTAAGGAAGGTCTGCTCCCGTGCCACCCGAGGCTGGAGGGGAAGGGAATCAGCCAGAGAACCCCGTGCCTGGCGGGCAGTCCCTGAGAACTGTCGTGTTTGCACTGGGTGTAAGAGGCTCCTGTTTGCTCTGCCCTGGCATGGCCAGCAGCGGCCCCAGAGCCAGGCTCTGCCCGTGGGGTCAGTCCCAGTTCACCCAGTTCACCCAGCACTGCACAGACCCAGCGCCAGGGACAGCCAGGGAAGCACTGACTGCTCCAAGTCTCTGCGTCCCGGCTCCTTCCACACACCCACAGCACAGCTCTGAGGGAATGCAGCTCTCGCTGTCACTGCTGATGGAAGTGCTCCTGGGGCCTCGTGCTGGGAACAGCTGGAAAATCCCAAGTTATGAGGCACTTCCCTAAAAACTGAGCTTTGGAGTGACAGAAGCCGGCCAAGGCCCTGGAGGCCCACGAGAGAGGCGAGAAGAAAATGGGGCGCTCTCCGACCCTCCAGGGAGACAGACCAGAGTGAGGGAAATCTGCTTTATGCCATCGGATGAGGAGGAAGGACTGGTTCCTCCAAGGAAAACATGCTGGGTCCCAGAGCTGGAAAACCACCCCCAGGACAGAAACCTGCAGCAGGGCTCCCTTCCAAGGGCAGAACCCTCTGCAGCACAGAGGGACTGTTCCACAGGGACTGTTACATCAACAGTGAGGATCCACGTTCCATCCTGCTACACACCTCGTCCAGGAGGGTTTTTCCATAAGCAAATGGGAAAGAAAAACACCAGGGCAGGTGTTTTCAACAACACATGTGCAGCGAAGAGGCCAAATTAATTTCTGCCATGTCTTAATTAGCGACTTGCTGGTGACTTGCTGCGCGACCTTGACCGAACCACCACCACCTCCTGCTCTTGGTGCCACCTTTGGAAAAGCAGGTGGGTTATTTCCTCTTCCTTTTCTGTCAGTGAACAAACAGGGCAGAGCCCTGCAGAGGCAGCGGGCACAGGGCACAGATGATGAGGGCGATCACCGATCCTGCGGGGCCCCAACGGTGCGATCGCCACGGGCCAGACGAGCCCCGGCAGCAGCTCAGCCAGGAGCACGTGGTGGTCACACACAGCCACAGGGAAGCAGCGTCACCCCAGCGCTCCCCTCTCACTTGCCCCCTTCCAGCCAAACCCGGTGCACGGCCCAGGGAGTTGCTGTGCTGGGGAACCTTCGGCACCCCCCGGCTCGGACCGACTCTGTTGGAGCATCTATTTTAAGCCACGTCCCCGTGGTCTGCCATTGGATTCTATCGCCGTCACTTTTGAGAGCACTGAGCGTTTCAGAACGGCTTTTCCCGCTTCTGTTGGCTTTGGGAAGGGAGGAGGCAGGCACAGCCCCTGCCAAGAGCCTCAGAAGGCAGATCTCCATCCCCTCATGCCCAGAGAGGACGTCGCTGCTTGGAGGCAGCAACACAGATGAAAACTATCAGGACTGGAATGGGGGGGACATCTGAGCCCTCCAGGATCTTTTACCCCCTCCCCAGGGCCCAGCTGGCTCCTGCAACCCACAGCCAAGCACGACTGCCAACAGATTATACCTCAAAAGCCAAACTCCTCTCCCTTAACCACAGATATCTCCACCTGAAACAGCCCCAAGAGCTCCTCCTACACACAGAAGGGAAAGATTTACTCTCAAGGCACAGTTCATCCAAGCAAAAGGAGACACTGCTTTGGAATAACATCAGCTGGTCTCCTCCTCCCGGGGATCAGCACCGTGAGCAGTTACAACCACAGCCCTCACTTTCTTTACCCCAGGCCTGCAGGAAGATGCCTGTCAGGCATCTCACCCAGCGGGTTTATGAAGTCTGACTACACCAGCCCAAACCCCAACCCTGCAGTGCAAAGACACAGACACGAGCATGTAAGGCCACTTGTCCTTCCAAGGCCTCCGAGCCAGGTGACTGCCTGCAAACGCATTTTAATGTCTGTGTTCCCTGCAGACATAACTCCAGGACAGCGACACAAGTTCCAGGATGTTTCTTATTCCAGGAAACTCTTCGTTTCAGCCACAACCAAGTCTTCAATATAATTTAATAACTGTTACATTGATTTCTCCTAAATCACCACAGCTCTGTGTACCGAAGCACTTCTAAAAATTCTTTTTTTAAGAGCGGGGTCATTTCTCCTCCTGTTTTAACGAGGAAGATTAACAGGAGATTGCAAAGGGCTGGTGGTGAGGAGAGGGCTGGTTTATGATTAACATGCACGGTCAGGAGCCCCCATCCCACACAAACAGGGCTGTAACTGCACCTTTACAGCATTACTGCAGGTGACTCTGCCCAGGAGCAGCCAATTCCTCCTTCCTGCCCCACAGGAAAAAAAAATCCATCTGGCCTGACCTCCTTCCTCCAGCCCAAGCACAGTTCATGTTTTAAGCAGAGGTTCTGCAGAGCCCCTCATGCACCCACTGCGTCTCCTCCCCTGGAGCTGCTCCCTCTCCAACCCCCCCTCCCGGGTTTATTTCTCAGTGTACCTCAGGGCAGATGGAGTCAGCAGAGGAGGTTTCTGTGTGTTCAGCAAAGTCCTGTCTGGAGCCACAAGTCACACGAAATTAAGCAAAGGGAACACAGACTATCAGCAACAGGCAGGGCTGTCAGAGATAACAGGGGGCTCCGAGGAACTGGGCAGAGTCTGTGCTTTCAGTAATTCTAAACTGCCCAGAACAGCAAAGTTAAAGAAAAATCCGTGGTGGCCAAGAGCAGCAGGTATTACATGGCAGGAATTCTCTCCTAGAGCAGCATGCTCTGCCTTCCTAAGGCTCAGGGGACAGGCACAGCTCACGCCCCTGTGAGGGACAGCACAGGCCACAGAATAAGTTCGGGCCTCCTGGATTCAGAGCTTAATTGTGGCAATTAACAGCTCTGACACATGGTGGAAGTGCCTTGGCAGAATTACTGCCCACGAGCGCTGGATCCCACGTCAGCAGCACCTGAGACTGGAGGAATACTCAGCAGGAAGGGAGGGAAGCAACGGAACCCGAACCCCACTTCTCTCAGGACTGTGATTTCTAAGGGCAGTCAGTAGACTTTTCCATGAGGAGATGGTACCACATGGTTGGGACAAGGCTCTGGTTGAAGACAACAGTTCCCAAGACCAGAAACGCTGTCAGACCCCAGCATGGCCTCCCAGAACTATTTTCTGAACCTCCACTCAAGCCACTTGTTTATATAAAAAATGCCAATAGATCGGCAAGGATGAATCACCCAGGAGCAAGCCAGAGCCCAAAATACTGGGGAGGAAACAAGTTCAAGTTCACATCAGGCTGTTCTGGCCACGCAGCGAAGGACCTTTCCCTGTACGCTGAGGTGACTGATCCAACCGAAGAGAAGTTCCCAGAGCCATCAGAAAACTTGGCAACTGCCACTGTTGGCACCCCCAGGTCAGCAAAGGCTGGCTGGACCAGCACACCATTCCATGGCACTTGCCACTCCTACCACGGCAGAGGCAAGTCTGGAAAAGTCAGGTACTTTCCTCTACAGCCACCTGGAAAGACGGAGCCTCCCAGCTGCTCCCACACCTCCTGGATGGCATCCTTCAGCTTTCCAGGTGGAATGTTCGTATTTAACAGCTTTGGCATCTGGGACATCTGCAATAGGTGCGGCCTTCCCTGCAGAAGGAGTCCAATCAAAAGCCAATTGCCTAAAGCCACCTCCCTCCCACCCATGGCTTCCTCTCCCAAAGGATGAGTGGCACAGGAATGATTTCTTGCTCTGCAAATCCTTTGAGGTCATTCACACCTGGTTTGCCTCAGAGCCTCCTGCTCTTTTCTCATCCAGCCAATACAAAGCAACTCCTTTCCACAAAGAATCTCCAAAAATCTGCTCCCCCGATCCGGCTGAGATCGATTCCTGTGATGCAGCAGGGAAGGAAGCCGGCTGACCACTGAGATACTAGAAAATACATAAGTTAAAGAAATAATTAAGCCCTTTCCCGTTAAACCCATCAGCCAAACTCCACCAGACCTGGAGGTGAGACCTGTGGTGGGGACCTCTCTCCCCTTCCCATTGCAGGCCAGTAAATGGCCTCACAAGCTGATGAGATCACCTTTCTGCCTCGCTCCTCCCACAATTAATTCTGCAGGAGGCAGAGATCAATGCTACTATGATTCAATAGTTTATCTGGTTTAATCCAGTCAGAAGACCCTGATCAGCACTCCTGGTGACTGCCCAGACCTGCTGTGCCAGGCAGGTCCCTGATGTAAGGCACGAGGAGCTGGAGAGGGGGGACCACAGCAGTGGCCACCTCAGAAGGCACAAATCCCCAGCAGCTGCACATCCAAAGCTGCAGAAATCAGAGGCCCCAAAGAGGGTTAAAGCCTCTCTTTCGCCACGCCGAGAAACCAAAAGCACCCTGAGGGGGAATTAACACATACCCAGGCAGACACCAACATCCATATTAATTCCTAGACAGGATATAGTCCATCCCTTCCTTATTGCAGATCAGCTCTGTCAGTTCAACAACTTCCAGTATTTACTGACTAATCTTACCATCACATGTTGCCAAAAGCCAGTACAACATTCCAAAACCTCCATGCAAAGAGCTCCTTCCCACCCAGAGAGATCCCCGAGCTGAGGGAGCCTCTGGGTCCCAGAGGTGCCAAATGACCCGGGGTCACTGTTCACTCCTCCCATACCACAGCTCTGCAAAACTGACCTGGCTCCTCTCTCGGAATGCTGGGCACGGAGTTGATGTAATCCCAAAATATTCACTGTTCAGGAATCCACCACTCGTAACTGTGAGGAAGCACGTGCAGCACACACGAGCAAAGAGCCTTTTGTGGGGGGAAAGGACTGAAGAGTCTCAAACGTGTTCAGCTCTCACTGCAGGACCTTCCTGCAGCCAGGACTGGCAGTGCTCTTGGCAAACATCACTTCAAAAGACAGAAGCAGTTTCACCACAGAGAAGCCCCTACCAAGGCAGGGACAGTTTCTGGACTCCCGTGTCACAGGACTGATCCCAACTGCACACAACTCTTGTCTGGGGCTGGACAAGTTTATTGCCCCTCACACCCTTTCTCCTCAGTAAGGCAGCATTGAAAAAAATAATGCCCAGTGCCCCAGAGGCCCCTTCTGCCCCAAAAGGCATCACGAACTCTGCACTTACCTGAGCAAAATCCCCATTTTTTGGTAAGAAGTCAGCGGGGTCCACAGTTGCATAGTTTGTGTCCAAGAAATGTGGTCTGCTGATGGAATCCATATAAAAATCCTGAGGGAGGTTAAAATATTGCCTGTAAGGAAATGGGAGAAGCAGTTACTCCCTGTCAGTCCCCAGCACTTCACAGGCCACTTCAGCCCTTCAGCAGTGGTGAAGCTGCAGCTCTGGGATGTCACGTACAGGAGGGGGATATTATTATGGATATTATCCAGAAAAGAGTTCTAGGCAAGATAATACATCTCCCTGTTCTATCCCACTTCCCAAACTCGGCAGTAAGAAGTAACAAAGTTGTACTAAAAATATAATTCTTGGTAATTTGTGTAAACCAGGAAGGATTTCGTAGCCAAAAATAGTCTGCAGGACTAATTAATATTTCAGGCCTGACAACAAAGCAGGATGAAGCCCCTGGGATGCTCCAGTGCTGAGTGACGGGTGTGATGGCACCTGCCAGTCACACCACATAGGGACACACATCAAGGTGCAGGGAAACATCACACCTGAACGCCAGTTTGGGCCATAAACCCCCAAAATCCAGCCCCACAAACCAGCTCTGACAGGGAAAGACCCCCTGGACAGACTCCTGATCAGAACAGGAGGGCTGGGGACAGGGAACCCCAGACAGAACTGTTACCCCGAGAGAGGAACTGGGGATGTGGCTGATGTGAGTTACAAGAAAAGATCTCTGCTGAACTAACAGGGGAACAAAGCAAAGGTCCTGCCTGCTCCTGCTGGGCAGGGCCATGCCAGCTTCCTCCTGCCCCCTGCACCCGCTTCCTCTGGGCAGCCACAGGCAAAAACTGCACCAGAGCAGCCAATTCCCTCCCTCCTGGCCTCTGCTCCACACCACCTCCTGCTTCTGCTGCTACAGACACGAGCCCCTTCCCTCTCCTGCAGGAGCAAGGAATGTGCTTTGTAATCCTTCCCGTAAGTTCCTGCGTTCCTTGGGCAATTGCCACCCAACACCCTCCGTGCCGGAGCCGCGGAACGCTCACCCCACCGCCTGCTTTCCTCCTGGGGGGAGCTGCATGTTCTCCCCAACTCCAGAGGCACAGAACCCCTGGCCACAGGAGGCACTGGGGAGGGAGGAACGGAGCTTAGACAGAACTCCTGCCCAGGAGCTGGGAATGAGGAGCTGCCAAAGGACTATTAAGCAATTACTACAGTGCCATGTGTAGTCAGCAGCTCATTAACTCACCCCTGAACATTTACATGTGGATTTATGTGCAAACACAGTTATCTCCTCTGCTAAATACATTTTTCCTGCTCATTTTCCATCATCAAAGATAATACCCCGAATAACCAACAGCACCCTACTTCTCCCTCCCTTTTTTTCCTTCTTTTCCGTGCTGCCACAGCTTTACCTGCTGCAGAGAGCCCATGTGAACACACCCACACATCCCAGCTCCCACAGCCCAGCCCTGACTCTCAGCTCCTTCTAATCCATCCAGGCAAATTAAAATCTGGGCATCAGTTCTGGGAATGAATGTATTTCCACACAGGAAGAGGCTGGTTTAAACGGCTTTCAAGCCGAAGCCGCTGCGGTCTCGTCGTCTCTCGCACGAGGACAGAGCTTGGCCGGCGTCAAGGAACTAACCAGGGAATGGGAAAACTATTTTTACTGGAAAAGTGAACACCCCCTCCTGTTTCCATGGCACTTCATGGCCTGGGCAAGGGTCAGCTAAGGTAACAGAGAGGAGCCCGAGAGCATCCCAACCTCTGTGCAGTGACCGGCCCTGGGTGGCATTTCCTTCCCTTAACGTTGGTGTTCCCGTGTGCCCACGGGAGATGCACTTTGTTCCCGCAGAGAGAGCCCACAGCAGCTCCAGGCACCGCCCCAAGATCCTCCTCAGAGAGCCACCGAGTCCTTTCATACCTTCCCTTCATTTCCCTTCCCCTGAGTCAGAAATTAAAGCTGTTCCTGCAGGGCCACC
>JAWWMA010000090.1:2036147-2059900 GCA_035041425.1 Mionectes olivaceus | reverse complement strand
AATGTGTGGGCTGGGGGCTGCGAGGGCAGGTCCGTGGTCTCCAGTCCCTGGATTGCCACCTCAGGTGATTTGAGGGGTGGTTGAGGCTGTGGAGGTGCTGCAGTGGGCACGATACCCCCTGTGGGTATGGCTGGGTAGTTTCTGTTTTTGTCAGTTTAGTGTCTGACACGTCCTCGCTGAGGGCACTTGGCTGGGCACGGGGGGCACTCGGTGACCTTGGCGGGCTTTCCCAGCCCCAGGGATGCCGTGGTAGCCCATGTATGGGAGCGGCGAGGAGCAGGGGCCGGAGCCCGAGCCGGGCCCGCCGAGGCTTTACCCTAAATGGCAGCGCTGCGGCACGGCCGGCCCGCTGAGCAGGGCACGGGCTTTGGTGCTGAGGAAACCTCTCCTCGACACAGGGGCTCGAACTGCGGAGCTGCCGCGGGTGACTCAGAGCTGAATGTACGAATGTGCATTTACAGCGAGGAGACTTTCCATTTCCTTCCGAACGTGGCCCCGAGTGTGGCTGTTTTCCATCCAACTAAATACCCTTTTTGGCCAGTTGTTTTCTTTCTGCCTTTTTAATGGCTTGAGAGCAGCAGCTCCCTGTGGCTGTTTGTAACTGCTGCTCTTGGGCCTCTTTTAATCATTTACCTTAAACTTCTTCCTCTGTTTGTACTGGTTTCGCCTGCTAAACGCCTTAAATTTCAAAACCACCTTGAAATGTGGTCTTTAAGTAAATTAATTGGGGGAGCAGGTGGTGCCCTGAGTTCCCTGTTTCTGATGACATTAATAGGAGAACCCAGCCAGAACTTGCTCTTGTCCCTTGAAGTTCATGTAAGAGCTCTTTGCAATCCAATTCCTTAAAAAAATACACCAACTCTTTTGGGCAGCTCAACTGTGAAACTACTGTCTGATCATCTTATTAATAGGTCCTTTAATTAGGTGCAGGATTTTTTTTTTGCTCTGAACTTACTTCTTTTCCTGTGAGGTGAGGAGAAATTCCATCTGAACATGAGAGAACTCCTTTGCTGCCAGGGTTGAGCTCTGGAACAGGTTGCGTGGCGGGGGGGGGGGGTTGTAGAGTTTCCATCCTCAGAGACATTCCAAACCCATTCCAAACAATCCAAAACACTGAGGAGTTGGGCTCTGAGGACTCCAGTGCCTCAGGTTCCTGAGCCAGGGGCCTGGCATGTGCCTGCCCTCTAACCTGGAGAGCTCTTTCCGTGTTTCTTTGACCTACTTCATGTGATGTCATGTTGGATCAGCAGTGATCCCATCTGCCTTAAAGCTCTTAGTGCTGTCACCAGCACAGATAAACCTTCACAAATTGCCAGGGCAAGTTGTATTTTGGGTTCTGGGGGGGGAGGGAAATAATTTCAGCCCTCCCTCACTGTCCTGTCCCCCCTCTTTGCCCGTGTCTGTGGCTGTCAGGGTGTGGTGAGAAGGGAAGATATTCTGGAGCAACTTTTGTTACCACACGTGCTGTGGTGATTTATCTCCTCCATGACCTTTGAATTGCAGAATCTAACCTGCAAAAGGCCCTTGCAGCTTCCTGCTTGAGCTAGGATGTATCTTTCCAGCCCCTCCCCTTTCCAAGTGTCAGTCCAGCTGTATCTCCCATCCCTGTGTTCTCTCTCTGTCCTTATCCTGGCTCTCCCCAACCCTCTGCACTGTTTGCCACTGCCCTGACTTTCCAAACTCCTGTTTGACAGTCAATATATTCCTGGAACTTTCATTGGAGAATATCTTGGATGCTGCTGGATGAGGCTCCTGAGTTCCCACTGGCTCATTTCTGAAGAATATGGCAAAATTTACTCCTTCCCTTCTGTTGAGTTGTGAAGCTTCTGAAAGGCAGTGGAGCAGAGTGGGCACCCATAGGAGGCTGTTTAAGGAATCATCTCCCTCTCCTAGAGAAAATAGGGATGAGCAGCTTTTCCTCACCCCCACCCAGTTACCTCAGCAGATGATCCCAGAAATCCAAGCCCTGGCCAGGGCACAAGGATGGGCACTAGGCTCTATCTGGCTGTGTCTCCAGAATAGAATTCCACAAGACTGGAGTATCTGGGACACTGAACAACTGGACATATGCTGTGCCTGAGGCTTTGGCTCTTCCACGGAGAAAGCTCAGGAATTATCTGTGAAATGCAAAGTCTTGATGTTCTTTGCCTGGAGATCACACGTGGCTGGACCTGCGATCTGGGGCTGGAGGAGCCTCAGTCCCTGCACTGGGAGGGAGGGAAGGGCTGGATCTGCTTTGCAGGTGGGAAACTGAGGAACAAACTGGATCGGGTAGTCAGCAATGGGGTTGGGATTTTGTGCTGAGCTTCCTGTGGCTGATGCTGCAGATCCTGCGTGGAGCTGCCAGGGCTGGGCAGAGCTTTGTGCTGCCTGGCCTTGGCTCAGCTGAGAGTGCCTGTGATCACACCTGGCCTTTTTTGCTTCTTTTCAGGGATGCTGGAATACGACCCAGCCAAGAGGTTCTCAATACAGCAGATAAGGCAGCACAAGTGAGTGTTATCAGTCCTTCCCTTCCTGCTCGTGTACCTGTGCTCCTGCTCTCACCTCCTGTTTCCTTTTGACAGCAGACACATGGAAATCACTCAATCTCCTTCCTCCAGCTCTGCTGGGGCTCTGGCAGCCTCCGCTTGGCTTTTTTTCCTCCTCTTAGAGCATCCGGTAAAGCAGTGGAATTGCTAACCGGTAAATAAGGGATACGCTGGGAGTCTGTTTGTGGCGTGCCTGCTGCTGGATGATTAAGGGGTCTGGATAATTTTTTCCAGAGGCCAGCAAGTACTAATGGAGCGGAACAGGGGATCCTTAAAGCTGGGTAATTGAAGTGGGGCTGCTCAGTAACGTGTGTTACTTCTGGCCAGTCTGGGGACAGAAATATCCCCTGGTATTTGCTCCATATGGAATCAATATGTGGAGAAGCGTTCCAGGACAATAGGAATTTCTTTTTTTTCTTTCTCTTTAATATCACAGGCTTCCCTCCCCCATATCCTCCCCCGTTTTCCGTGCCACAGTCGGGGGGGAAATGCCCCGTTATCGCGGAGGGGTTTTTTTTTAAGGATCTGTTTGAACACGCTGGCTCTGAGCAGAGATTTCCTGGGCGGATAAAAGTACAAGAACAAAAAGCATCACGAGGATGCTTTGCTGCGGAGGCTGCATCGGTTTATCTCCTCTTGGAATGGGAAGTGCTTCTGAGGACAGGCAGAGCAGCCTCTGGACCGCAGCTGCTCGGCACAGGCGCTGTCTGTGAGACTGCCCAGGCGCTTCTGGGAGCTGTAGAAAAGCAAGGATGTGATCTTGGATGGTGCTGAGCCCGCTCCATGCTGCAGGAACAGCGCTGCTTTCCCCTTGTGTCTCTGGAAGAGCCTGGCCATGGTAGCCATGTGCTGTCAGGGGATGGTCCCTGCGAGGTGTCTGAGGAGCCACAGCCAGAACCAAGAGGCCCAGGGTGCTCTGTAGCTCCCCAGGGAGCGACTGACCTGCTCTGACAGGGAGCAGAGGGGCTGGGGGAGCAGGGCTTATAGAGCTGCCCAGGCAATTAATTAAACAGCCAGGCCCTGTGCCCGGTGCTTTCGGTGGCTCTGGGCGATGACAGGCACAGGCATTTGCTGTTCAAGGCTTGCCTTTCCCTGCACGTGCCTCCCTGTGCCAGTGGCCACAACCAGAGGGGATCAGCTTGCCATGCAGGCAAACCCATGCTTTGTCAGGAAGCCCTGGAAAGAAGCAGGAATGAAATCGTGGAGTCATCAACAGGTCTTGAGGAAAGCACTAAGAACACTTTGCTGTGGGTGCAGAGGCTGCCCCTGAGCTTGGGCATTGCCCTGGGTCCTCATGGGTCACTGCTGGGTGTTCGAGCTGGTTCCCCAAGCCCAGATTATTCCATTTTATCCTCCTCCCACATGGCAGTGAGTTTCTGTGTCAGTGTTGCCCAGCTGGAAGCACAGAGGTGTCTCCAGAGACCCTGCCTGTAGCTAGAAAGCCGGAGAAACTGGAGCAGGGCTCTGGCACGGGGCAGTCGTGGAGCTCCCGTGCTCTGTGGCTTCTCATCCCACAGCACTGAGAGGGGCTCAGGAAAGGCTCTACCTGCAAACCCAGGAGCATTTCCAAGGCTTAGGCTCTTGTTAGTTTTGTGTGAGCTTAGCCAGTGCTTCTTAACAGGCTTTTCTGCCGTATTAGTAATTGCCTCCTTCCTCCTGCTGTGGCATCTAATAATTACATCAAGCACAGCAGAGCCTGCAGCCTTGGGCCTTGGATGTGTCTGTCCAGCTCCTTTTTGTGCAAAAGAATCCAGAGCTTGGTTCTCCTGCCTTTTCTTTAAATAGAAGCTTAGCCCTGATGCTTAACCTGACCCTGATTTTTTTGGTAAATGGAACACAGCAGTCAGGACAGCAGGCAGCCACTGGATACTGTCAGAGGGTTTTGGGAAAGCACTTCAGTGAGAAGAGATTTGATTTCTGGAGTCCTTAGATTTCAGAGCAGGGGAGGGAGCAAGTCATTAATGATTTTGGGTTTCTCTACACTCCTCCCCCAAAACCGTGTGCTGAGGCACAGGAACTAGACAGAAAAACATCAAGCGATTTCCCCAGGCTGCCCTGCTGGGATGGATCCCGGCTCAAACCAGAAGCACCCGGTGTCTTTCCGTGCCACTGGAAGTCTCCTTTCATGTCTTTGAGCTGCAGTTCCTGGGGACTGGCTCGTACGGACAGTCGGGATCATCAAAGTGCTCTGAAAGCAGCAGGAGCAGCCCCTGGGCCCGGGCAGGGATTTGCTTTGGAGCCAAACACTGCTGGGCCAGGCTGGTGTGGGGATGGTGGGAAGGGACCCCGTTCCCCTGTCCGAGGGAGGTGTCACAGAATGGGTGTCCTGCAGCCACTGAGATGGGTGCTCGGGGTGCACCCTGCCCTGGTTCCCTGCCTGCAGCAGGACCAGGGGTGCTGATCTCAGGGATGGATTCAGGGCTCAGGGGCACTGAGGAGGCACAGAGTGCTCTGTGGGGCAGCAGAGCTGCAGGAGGCAGGGAAGGCAGCCAGGCTCGTGTTACTCCCAGCAGTGGTAATCCCACCGCTCCTCCCGTTATTCCTGTCAGCTATTCCAAATGCTTTTCCCCCTGAAGCAGCAGCCCTGGCTGAGGAATGCTGGAGGAAGAGTCTGCTGGGTTTCATCCCTGCCAGCTGCCTTCCCTCCTCACTCCTGCAGCTGAACTCGTGCATCAGACTCCTGTCTCTGCACTTCCACTGGAGCAGGACAGTGAGATGTGCTGCTCTGCTCAACCCAGTTCGTGCAGATCAGACCTGGAATTGTAAATGGAAATGAGTTGAACCCCTTCCAGCCTCATCTCAGAGCTTAGGAACTGCCTGAAGTCCCCTGAATAGCACTGGAAGAGCCTGGATACCCACTCTTCCTGCAGTGATCCAGGTGGGATTGGTGTTCGATGGGAAAGTGATGCTCGTAGCTCCCCTCTGGGGATATTTGGTGCTCCTGGGCTGGGAAGGGAAAGGTGCCAAGAGCCAGGGAGTTCCAGCTTGTGTTATCCACCACCTCCCCTCTGCCCTGTGCTTTTGCTGAAGGGCTTCATGCTCACACACTGCATTTTGTAAGTAATTCACTGACCTGCTGCAGCACTTAAAGTGATGAAGTGGATGCAGAATTCTACCTCTGTCCCTTGTTTCCAAGGCAACCATCTTCCCTTCCCTCTCCACAAGTGTCACACTTAATTTGTTCAGTCGCAGATCCGATTGCTGGAGTTCATAGCACGAGAGGGGAGGCACCTCCACCTTTTATTAGCCGAGGTGCAAATGAACCTGCTGGGCTGGGGTCTCCTCCTGCCCTCCTGGAGGCTGCTGTGCCACCTTCCCCAGCGCTCCTGCTCTCCCCAGGGGGCTGGAGAGTCGCTCTGGGATGCTGTGCTGTTCCAACCTGGGTACTGAACCCCTTGGGAATCTGTGTGTGGTGCCACCAAATGCTCCTTTGCAGGTGCTGACTCTGCTCTTGGACTCCTGTGGCTGCTTTTGAGGGGAGGAGAGGAATTTCCCTGAGCCTCTGCTGCTGTGGGTGCCCTTGTGGGCTTTCCCCATCCCTTCCCTTGGTGCCAGGCAGTGATCTCCCCTCGGCAGGACACATTCCTTCTTTCTTCCCCAGGCACCTGGCTCAGCCTTCCTGCCCTGTGGCAGCACATGGAAGGGATCTCTCCTTCTTTTGCCCACATTCTGCAGATCAGTTTTGTAGTAGAAATCTGAGCCAGCACCATCACCTTTGGCCCCATCAGCTGGGGGAAGCTGCTGCTTTCTTACCTCTGCTTTTGGTGGGCCTGGCTGAAGAGCTTGGACATCTCTTGATACCACGGGAGCTGGGGCAGGGATTGCAGGGACACTGCTGGCCCTTCCCTGTGCCTTCCACTATTGCCTGTGAGGGGTCTGAGTTAAACTGGACCCTGTTACCTGCTGCTTATGGTGACAGTGACCTTCCAGGGAGCTCATGGCATCTCAGGAGGTGGGGAATGGCTCATCCCACCCTGGCTGGCAGGGCAGGGATCTGCAGCTTGGCCTCTGCTCCCAGAGAGAATCACCCCTGTCCAAACCAAGCAAACTGCAATGTTTGTGACCTGAGGGGGAAGTGGGGGTAGCTGGGAGGGCTGGAAAGCTGCGCCTTTGGGAAGCTGCTTGCGGATTCTTAATTTAAGCTTGCTTATACCAGAACTTGAAAAGTGCAGAGAGAGGGCTTGTGATGGGAGATCTGAGCTTGGGAGCTGCAAACCAGACGGGCTCATTAAGCACTGGGCAACCCAGATTCCTCTTTTCCTTCAGCCCCTGACCCTTGCTGTGTTATCTCCCTGTGGCTGACAGCAGCTGTCTGGCACCACTTCTGCCCGGCAGCATCACAGTTAACACTTCGTGCCACTGCTGGCCGAGGCTTCTGAGCTTGCAGGTGCCTCAGTGAGCTTGTGGAGTGGGAAGAAATGATCTCTTACGACTGCTGCCTTCACCCTGAAACATTTCTTAGCCACTCCCAGCCCTTTGGAACAGAGACCAGAGAGGAATCTGCCTCTTCCAGGGGATGTTCTGGACAAGGGACGCTTCCGAGATACCAGAAGTCTTTTCTTCCCTGTCAGGGTTAAAGCAGCCACCACAAGCACCAAGTAACTGTGTATGTGCCAGTGGAGTTGGCTCAGGAAAGGTCCCTGAAACGGGTGAGACAGGGCACTCCTCAGCAGGGCTCTGACCCAGCTGCTGTTTTGCCTTGGTGGTAAGGGCAGGCTGAGGAGGGGCTTTATCTCATCATCACTACCCAGGAGTTGCTGCTTTCTGGCTCAGGCAGTGGCCGGTGGCTTCCCGAGGCAGATCAGGGTGTTGCTGGAGCCAGTGGTCCTCAGCTGAAGAGCAAATCTTCACTAACACCCTCCAGCAGCAGTGCAGAAAGTGGAATGTCTGTCCCTGCTGGAAAATCCTTGCCAGGAAATACTCCGCTACTCTGCACAGAATTGCTCGAGGCTCCTTCCAAGAGGTCTTTGATTTTTCTTAGAACTTCAATGGATTTCTCTTCTCACTCTCTGTCCTCATTACCATATATGCATATGCAAGTGTTTGAAATCACCTCCCGGAGGATGGAAGCATAATGACTGGAGTACAGTGATTCAGGTTTCTGCTGCTAATAAAAACCTATTTTTACTCTCCTGGTAAGTAGGACAGGAGGGAAGAGTGAGGCAGAGCTGAAACACAGCAAAATAAAAACACCGGGTGCTGTAGACTTCCAGGCTTTTTCCCTTTAAAATTCTGTTAGCAGCAGCCACTCTGATCTCATTTGTCCCGGATATTCCCTTCTCCCGAGGTGCAGGGTTGGGATCCCTCAAGCCCCAGTGCCCCTGGCAAAAGCAGCTGGTGGCTGTTGGTTCCTCTGTCCCTGTGCCGGGGGTCCTTGCAGGCCGGCTCAGCCCAGGCTGGATTTGCTGTCTTGGCAGTGGCTTCCTCGGTGAGCAGAGTCTCCCAAGGAAGGGAGATGGATTGATCCGATTAGGAGTGCCGTGTGCCACGCACGTCACCGAGGAAGCCATGCATGGCATCTGTGGAGAGCCCTTGGCCACAATCCAGCTGGTCCTGCTCCCTTCCTGCTGCTCCAGCAGCTGCTGTGGGCTTTGCCCAGCTCTGGGGTGCCACTTCAGGGACAGAGGTGACTCTTGCCAGCTGAGATCTGCAGCACTTCCCGTCCCTCCCTGCAAACTCCAGCTTCCTCCCTGCGAACAGGGCACTGCCTGACTCCCAGAGCTGCAGCCCGGCTCCAAAACTCCATCTCTGCCGAGAAAACAGTTTAAAGATGCTGATTGTGAAGCAGTTGCTGGATAAGAGTTCACTCCTCCCTTGAATCCTGCCTGATTTGTCCCAGTAGCTGCATTTCCATTTGTTTATCTCCTCACTCCGTGCTTTTGCTGATAGTTTTGTTAGAATCCCACTTTTTTTCGGGCTGACTGTCAAAGCAGTGTAAGACTAGAACAAAATGGTAATTACAGCTCTGTGCAGGAGGTGCCTTCAGCCTGCCTTCCTGAAAGGAGTTTGGAGCTGGGGTGATAAAAACCAGATGGCTCAGGTTGGTGAGAGCTCTTGGGCTGGCTCAGGCCTTCCTCTGTGCTTGGAGGCCAGGAGTTACTGGGTGCCAGCTGTGGAGTGGGAAGCACTCGTGTCCCATCAGGCTGGAGAGGTGTGTTAGAGGTACCTGGGTCTGCAGGAATCTCTGCTCCCACCTGCACTGGGAGGGTTACTGGGAATGGGGAGGCTCCAGCAGAGCTCCCAGGGAACTTTGGGTGCCCACATGCAGCACTGGGAGACATCCCAGAGACAGTCTGGAGTCAGAGCCCCGCTCTGGGAGTACGCTGAAAACCTAAGAGGTTTATCCCATCTGGCTCTGGGATGCTGCTGGGAAGCAGCCTGCTGGATTCCTGATCTGATTAAGAACAGCTTTTGGAGCCGATATCCTTTCCTGGCCAGATGGGCTTTGGTGGTGATAGGAGTCCCTTGAGACAGAGGGGGATAAAAAGATAAGGTAGAAGCGTTTCTGCTGTGGTCTGGGTGCAAACTGGCTTTTAGAGGAAGCTGCTGCAGTAATTGCCCCTGTCCTCAGGCTGGGATCCTGCAAACTGGTGTCTGTTGGGCTGGATCAGCCTCAACTTCAGGAGAGAAGTTTCTCTTGTCTGTCCTGCTTGCTCAGACAGCAAAACTCAGGAGCTTGGACAACAAAACATCAGCTCTGCTGATGTGTTTTGACTTATGGGTAGTTTGGACTAGAGTTGGCGATAGAGAGAATGTTCCTGAACTGTGTGTCCAGGTCCTGAGCTGCCCCCTGTGTCCCACAGCAGACTCCAGCACTGACCCCTGGGCAGAGCTGTTCGTTCCTCCTGAGCTGCCACGGCCCGTGGGCAGAGCACATACCTGTCAGCTGTGGGGTGGGACGGGGTCGCACATACCTGTCAGCTGTGGGGTGGGATGGGGCCACACATACCTGTCAGCTGTGGGGTGGGATGGGGCCACACATACCTGTGTCAGCTGTGGGGTGGGATGGAGCTGCACATACCTGTGTCAGCTGTGGGGTGGGATGGAGCTGCCTCAGTGAGGGGGCTCCCGTGTGGCCCTGCTCTGAGCCTGCCCTGCCCCGGGGCTCTTTGCAGCTGGTTTCGGAAGAAACACGCTCAGGCAGAGGCGCTGGTGCCGATCCCACCCAGCCCCGAGACCAAGGACCGGTGGAGGAGCATGACGGCGGTGCCTTACCTGGAGGATCTGCACGGCTACAACGAGGAGGAGGACGATGACTTGTATGACATTGAAGATGATATCATCTACACTCAGGACTTCACAGTACCAGGTAGGGGAGAGCGATGCTGCCACGGGCAGGGCAGAAGTGGTTGGGGGGGGTTTTCTTTTGGGTCCATTTAGAGCCTTTTGGGAAAGGCCTCGGGGTGTGAATAATCCTTTCAGCAGAGGAGGAGACTGTTGGTTATGGAGTGGTGTGAGTGAGCCCTGATGCTCTGGATGCCTTGATTTGATCAACCAGGATGCCCCTCCCTGTGTTACCCCGTGCCAGCTTCCTCCCTGCTCCCAGGAACAGCTGCTGCTGGACTCTGCTGTTCAGCACAGTTAATTGCTAGGGCTGGTTCTGCTGGAATGAGTTTTTGGGAGCAGAGCCCCGAAGTGACTCTGTGTTCAGGGTACATGGCACACCTGGGGTGTCCCCTGCACACCAGGAGCCCGGTGCCAGCCTGGCCTGTCCGGGTGCTCCCCAGCTCTGTGTCTGCCTGGAGGGTTGGTGTGGTTTGCAGAGCTGGGGGCAGCTGCAGGGGCAATAAAGGTGAGTTTTTTCACCCGAGTCTTCCTGCAGGATCCCTTTGAACCTGCTCAGTGTTGTATCTAACAGTGGTGCCGTGTTAAAATATAAATTAAAACCCCCCTTGTACATGAGGGATCAGCTCGGCTGTGGCTCTGCTGGGCAGCGAGAGCAGGAGTGTGAGTGACTCATAGGTGGGGGTGGGTGTTGGGTTTGTGGGGAGAAGAGGGAACCTCATTAAATCCGGTGTTCTTCAGAGGAAGAAGGGGCTTTGAGAAAGTGCTTTCATTTTTAAAGGGTTATTTAAAGATTTATGCAGCTCTGTGGGGAGATGTAAATGTTCCAAGCCCCTGGTTCAATCGGTGTTAAACATCCCATCCGAGGGAAGTGCTGAGGAGAGGATGGAGGAGAGGATGGCTGTGGCCCTGAAGGCAGGATCTTCGTGTGCAGTGAAGGGATGTGAACGTCCTGCTCGGTGCTTTTGTGCTGCCTCTCAGATTTGGAGGCCGAGCTCTGCTCTTTCCTGCCCTACATTAACCCCTCCTCCGCCGCAGCCCCTGTTCCGCAGCGCCTGCTCCTGGGATTCTCAGTCTGAGGCTGGGAAATGCAGCCAGGACTGGAGCCTCTGAGCCAAACCTGGTGCTCGGGAAGGTGCGTTCCTGGCTGCTCACGGTGCCTGCGTGCTCGGTCTGACAAACAGCGATTCAAAACCTGCCGGTGGTGTTATTCCGAAGCCTTTTTTGGTGCCTGAATGAGCTGGATGCAGAGCCATTAAGAATGTGAGGGGCGGCAGGGATGAGCAGCCACGTTGCCGGTGCCTCTCTCAGCCCTCCCTTTATTTATTTTATTTTTAGCCCTGCCCGTGGTGAGGGTGAGGTGGGCAGAGCTGCTCAGGCAGACGCAGCGCTGGGTCAGCGGCTTCCGCGGGGGCAGCAGTTGCCAAGACTTCAGCCCATGCTGAATTTTTATTTTCATTAATTTGAACGTCAGCAACTGTCATTGGTGAAGGAGGTAAAATTAGCTCACGATTCACCTCCCTCCTTGGTATCCATAATAGACTCCCGGGACTGTGCTTTTGAAGCAGGGAAGGAGGGGAGGAGGGAAGAGTCACACAAAAGACAAATGAGCTGTTTGGATGGATTCTTTTTTCCCTCCCCAGTCAGAAATGTTAATTGACTTGGCCCGAGTTCAGCCGAGGGAGGGGAAGAAGTGTTCAGCTTGGCTCTGAATGGGGTTGTTTGAGGCTCTGCAGACGTGCTGGTGGGATGGAGGGATGGGAGGAAAAACCCAGAGCTCTGGGGAGTTGCTGCTGACCCTTGTGAGCTGCTCACCCTTGGGGGAGCCCCATCTCTGGGGGGCTCTGGGGCCAGTGTGTCCCCCTCTTCTAGAGCTTGGACCCCTTGGTCCTTTCCAACCATCCTCCCTCCAGAGGCATCAGGTGATGGTGGGATCAGTTGTGGGGTCTGAGCTTTGTGCTCCCACCATGCCACAGCATGTCTGAGGCTCTGACACACACCCCTCTGTCCCTGGGGGGCTGAGGCACCCCCATCACCTCAGTCCCTCGTGGTGAGCTTGGCCAGGAGCTGCTGGGGCTGCCAGGTTGGACCTCCCCCAGGAGCGCAGTGAGTGCCACCGGCTCTGGCAGTGCCAGGCTTGGCTGCCCAAAGCCAGTCCCTGTCCCTTCTGGTGGCAGGAGCGCTCAGGTAAGTGGTCACAAGCCGGTGACTGAGAGCTGTGGTGACACTTGGAGCCATTGGAAGGGAAATGGGGGCAGATCCAGGAGGAACTGATGGCCCCTGTAACCCAGGATGCGCTGCCCCCTCCCTCCCTCTTTCTGGAGGACCTGCAGCGGTGCCAGCAGGGATGTGTCGAGGCACAGGGGTCTAAGCTGGACCCTCGCTGTGCCCCCCCAGAGCAGAAGTGTCTGTCCCAGCACCCCCCAGCTCCGAGCAGTGGGGTGACGGTTGGCGCAAGCGGCGCTGACGTCCCGCCCGGCCTTGGCGGAGAAAGGATTGAGCATCCTTTAAAGAAAATTATACATAATCGTCTTACAGCCTTCGCTTCCACTCAAAGCTCTGAGTCATAACTGAAGGGCCCTGGAGCGTGACGTTCCTGCTGGAAGGAAATTGCCTCGGCTGGATCCGGTGGGGGGGCCCCGGGAGCCCGGCAGAGCCTCTGCTCAGCCCCCCCAGCGCCGGGCTGGGGGCTGGTGGGAGTGCCCGGGATGCTCTGTGACCTCATCCCTGCGTCACTCCCCGGCTGAAGGGATGTGACCCGAGCCCCGGCTGTGGCAGCGGGAGATGCCTCTGGAAATGGCTCTTCACCTGCTCTGCTGAGTCACAGGGAGCAGAGGAGGGAGAGGGGCTGATGTGAAGCCCCCACCCCATCAGGGTGTCCCTTCAAGGGTTGGTGACACGTCTGAGCCCTGGCGCTGCCAGAAGGGGCTGGACCGCCCCATTCTGCAAACACACCCAGCTCCTGGGCACCCCAAAATCAGTGCCTGGGGCTGGAATCTGCACCCCCCTCTGCTCCCCAGAGCAGCTGGGTTGCTCCCTGGGAGTCCAGGGGTGCTCAGAGACAGCCCAGGGAGGAGGGGACACACCGTCCTTGTGGTCCAGTGCCCACGTGCTGGGAACCACCAGCTGCTGTGTGCTGAGGGAATGGGGGTCAGACCAGTCCTCTGTGGGAGGAGGGAGGGAGATGCAGCCTCAGGCTCCCAGCCTTGCACATCCCCTGCTCAGGGTCCCTCTCCTGCGCTCCTGGAGGGTGCGGGAGCTCCGGTTTCCTGCGGGAGCGGGGTCCATCCTGCTGCCCACCCCCTCACTGTGCCCCTTCCCTTGCAGGACAGGTGCCTGAGGAGGAGGCCGGGCAGAACGGGCAGAGCCGCGGCAAGGGGCTGCCCAAGGCCGTGTGCATGAACGGGACGGAGCCGGGGCAGCTGAGCACCAGGGCCAAGGGCGAGCGCCGGGCCAGCGCCTCCTCCAACCCCTCCCGCAAGGCCTGCTCTGCCAGCAGCAAGATCCGCAAGCTCTCCACCTGCAAACAGCAGTGAGCTCTGCCCAGGTACCACGGCGGGGCTACCCGAGGAAGGGGGGCACACCCGGGGCTGCCCCGGCCGTGGGCAGCGGGAGGGAGCTCGAGGGCTGTTTTGTAGTCCGGGTCCTGCAAGGGTCTCTGGCACCAAACCCAGTGGTTTTGGGGGGTGCAGAGCCCAGTGGGGACCCCTCGTGCCTGCCTGGCTCTGCCCTGTTACCCCTTGCAGGGTGTTGCCCCATCAGGTGAGAGCTGCTGTCGTGACCCCTCTCCCCTGCTGGGCTGCAGCCGGGCTGTGCAGTGGCACCCCTTTTCCCTGGCACCGGGACCCCCCTGCTCCGCTCCTGGATTTGGGGAGCGCAGAGGAGCTGGGCTGCAGTGGGATGCTGAGCACTGGGGTGTCCCCAGGAGGTGTCTGTGTCACCCATGGCCAGGCCAATGCTTGCCCAAGACCCTTCCCCTGCCCTCCCTGCTTCCCCCCCTCCTTCCGGCTCCAAGCCCTGTCCCCTCCTTCCCACCCCTCATTCATAACAGAGCCAGCAGTGACTCATGTTCAGCCTCATCCGCCCCCGGCCTCATGCTCGTCACGGCGCTGCTGGGGCTGAGCTCTGTTATCTCCTGGATCACGACCAGCTTTGTGGTGTGAAAAAAGCCCGAAATAAAAGCTGGATCCTCCCCCTGCAGCTGTCAGGGGCCGTGGCAGCTCCATCTTTAATTCATGGGGGCAGTGAGTCACCTGTGCAGGGTACTCGGTGCAGCCAGAGCCTGGGAAGGGGCTCCCCAGACCTGCTGCTCCTCCCACCCTTCCCACTGCCCGGCCTGGGGGCTCCAAGGATGCTGCTGGAAGGGGAGGGTCCGTGCAGGCTGCCTGAGCCAGGCTGGGTCACCGCCCCACCTGAGCCTAGAAACCTTTGGAAGGAAGGGAATGCTCCCCTCCTTGCCGTAAAGGATTCACCTGGTGTCATTTGCCCCTTGGGGTTTTTCTCCTCGGCTTCAGGGCGGGTCTGGGCTCGCCTGGCTGAGGGACCAGATGTGTGTGAGCCCTCACCAACCCTGCAGGGACAGCACAGGGACCCCGGGCTCCTCTCCCCCATCCCGGGGTGCTGGCAGGAGCTCTGGTGCAGGGTGTGAGCTGGTGCAGGGTGTGAGCTGGTGCAGGGTGTGAGCTGGTGCAAGGTGTGACCTGCACCTGGACCGGGCACTCCCTGCCCTCCCTCACCCTCCTCTCTGTTCTCCCCGCAGCATCCCCGGGCTCGGACCTGCTCCCCCCTCCTCGCCCAGCTCTGCCTCTCTCCTGGGACTGGACTGTGCTTGCGATCCAAAAAGAAACCGGAGGAAAACCAACCAAGGACCCCGTTCCCTCCCTGCGCCCCCTGCTCCGGCAGCGCCAGGACCCGCGGCCGCCGTGCCCGACTCCCCGGGCGCCTGGAAGTTGGACTTTGCGGCTGCCAGGACGCTGCCCCCGCCCCAATCACTCTTTGCCAATCAAGACACTGATTCTGTTTTTTAATTTTTGCGATGGGAAGGTGGGATGAGGGGGCTGGGGGGGGTGGGACCTGCCCCCCCCCGCCGGGCTCCCCCCGGCCGTGTAGAGTCGTGCAAAGCCATTGCCGTGCACTTTATGTTTTAGACTACTGTTATATATTATATATTTTCCTCTTTTTTTTTTTTTCCTTTTTTTTTTTTTCGTTTTGTTTATATTTGCGGTATATTTAGAGATTCCTACACATCGTGATGTGTTGAAATAAACCAGATGAGGAAAAAAAACCCAGGTATTAAGACAAAGCAGAACTCTGTTACACCTGCATGCTGCACGGGGGCTTGGAAGGGAACAGGGCCTGGGAAGGGCTCAGGGCTCAGAAGGGATCGGGGCACTGGCAGCCACTTGGCTCCTTTTTTCTCTCTCTCTCTCTCTTATTTTTTTTTTCTTTTTTTTTTTTTTAAGAAAAATAAAGTGAAAACAGCAGGTGGGTTTCATGTCCTTCCTCCTGCAGCAGGCGGGGTGGGGGCCACGACCCACCTTCTTCCTTTTCCTTTCGGGAGGGCACAGCCCCCCCAGGTGGACCCTGCTCTCGTGGGGTGATGCCAGGCCTGGAGCCCCCCTGCCCCAACCCCCCGCCCCGTGGGCACCATCCCGGGAAGCAGAAGGTAAGAAACGAGCTCAAGAGACGTCACAGTCGGTTGGTTTTGGTTTTTTCTCCTTTGTTTATAGACTTAAAAACGTGGAGTTGATGGAGGGAGGGCTTTGGGCAGAGCCTGCGCAGAGGGAAGGGGGGGACACGGCCTCCTCTCACATGCAATGGGGTCTGGGGGCCCCTGCCTGTCCCCTCCCCTGCTGCCGAGTCCCAGGTGCCACAGCTGGGGCTGGGCTGGGGTGAGGGGTTTTTCTCTTTTTATTTCCCCCCCCCCATCCTTTGAAACACAAATAAAAACCCGATAAAAAGCAAACCCCACCCCGGAGCAGCAGCCACCTCTGTAAAAATTACAATAAATATCCCCCGGGTGCCTCCAGCCCCCGCTGAGCCCCCGAGGGGTGGGAGACACTGGGGGGGTCACCCACAGCGTGCACTGGGGTCTGTCCTCACCCTGTACCCCCATCTGGGCAGCCCCCACCCCTCCAGGGGGTGTTTATGGGGCCCCCAGGGCCGGTCCTGCCCACCCCAGCCCTCAGGTTGCCACTGTGGGACCCCCGGCTCACCTGTGGCCCCAAGGGGGGTCCTCAAACACCCCCTGCCCCAGACCCTCCTGTTCCAGTTTCGATCCCAGGCTCCCTTCAGAACTGAGGGGATTGAGGAGGTGGCTCCTCCCTCCCCAAACTGCCCCCCTGCCAGGGTGGCACCTCAGCATCCCCCCGGGTGGGGGAACACCCAGCTCCGGCCCCTTCCTGGCGGGACATTCCCGGCCGGAGGAGAGGCTTATTGCTTGTAGAACCACGGAGAGGGGAGAGCGGAGCTGGCTCGGGGCTCTGCCGGGGCTTCAGCAAAGTCCCTCGGCGCTGACCCCCGGCCGACACTCGGCTCCTTCTCTGTGCCCCGACCCCCGGGGCACCCCCAGCCCGGGCCCTTCTCCTGGCACCCCGCTCCTGGGAGCCAGGGGGCTCGGCCACCCCGCGCTACCGGGCCCCCGCAGTGGGGGTACAGCCAGGGGACCCCACCTGCCCTCCTGGCCTTCCCAGGCCGGGACACCCTTCCCGCAGGGCACCGGGCTGGTCCCCACGCCGGCAGCAGGAGGGGATGGAGCCCCGAACCCTCGTGGGGACCAAGTCCCCCTGTGCCAGGGTCTCTCCCCCTCGTGCTGGGCCTAGACCGGGCTGTGGTCGGGGGGGGCATCGCTGGCCGCCACGGCCACCGCCGGCTCGGGGGTCTCTCCCGCTCTCCTCAGGTGCCCATAGAGCCGCTCCTCCAGGCCACCGGTGATCTTGTCCATCAGCTCCGAGCCAGAGCCAAGCCCCAGGCACCTCCCGGGGCCGGGGCAGTCGTCATCCTCAGGGGGCTCGGAGCCAGCCTTGGGCTCGGGGGCCGCCTCGCCGGGCTCCTCCACAATCACTTGGATCTCCGGGTCGGGCAGTGCCGGGGCAGGAGGGACCCCGTCGGCCGCCTCGGCCGCCTCCTCGTCGCCGGCGCTGACGATGCGGGGCAGGGGGCTGTGGAACCGGGCGTCCAGGGGGTAGTTGGCGCTGTCGCCGCGGCGCAGGGGCGTTCGGTGCCGCTCCAGCGCCGGGTACCGCACGCCGGGGTCGCTGAACTGCTTGGCGTGCTGCCACTGCTTGCGCAGGTGGGTGCGGGAGCGGTGCTTCCCCCGCAGCGGCGACTCGTCGAACTGGGGGTCGTGGCGCACGAAGGCGTTGAAAAGCGCGTCCGTCTTCTCGTCGATGCTGTAATCCCGCCGGGGCGGCGCATCCCGCCCCGGGAACATCTGCCCGTACGGCGCCCAGGCCAGGGGGCTGTGGGGACGGAGGTGTCCCCCACCCGCTGCGCCCAGGGCCGTGCTCCCACCCTCTTCCTCCTCCTCTTCTTCCTCCTCCTCCTCCTCCGGCTCCCGGCCCTCGAAGCTCTCGAAGATGGTTCCTTTCCGCCCAGCGCTGGTGAAGCAAATGCGCTTCTCGGAGGCCGTCTGGTCCTTGGGGGGCCCCTCCTCGCCCCCCCGGCTCGGCGCCTCGATGGAGGCGTAGCCGCTGTCCATCTGCAGCAGCTTGCGGGTGCCGGGCTCCGACTCCTCCGTCTTGGACCGGCCCCAGAACTTCTCCTCGGGCCCTTCGGCCTCATCCAGGGACGAGGAGGGGCAGGGGGCCACGCCGCCGGCAGAGGAGACGCTGTCCCCGCCGTCGCTGCGCACGGAGTCCTGGTCGTTGCTGCGCTCGGAGGCCGCGTACAGCTCCAGCGAGGCGCGCAGGCTCCAGATGTCGTGGCAGGCACTGGGCTGCTCGGGGCCACCGGCCTCGCCGGGGCTGCCCGCGCCCCCCTCGCCCGGCTCTAGCCTGTGGGCACCACCCCGGTGTCACGGCAGGGACAGGACGGTCCCGGCCGGCAGCGGGCAGGGAAGGTGCCAGCCCGGCCCCTGCAGGTTCCGCAGCGCTGCCATGGTGATACCCAGCTGTCCCCACCGCCCTGCCCGTGCCCCACCCCATCCTTCCCCTCACCATCACCAGCTGCCCTCCGGTCCGGCTGCCCCACCAAAGCCTCACACAGGCCCAGGGCAGCACAGGTTCCCACGGTGCCTTCCCGGTGCCCGGCTCATCCACCCCTATCCCCACTTATCTACTGAAAAATACCTGCCGAGAGAGGGTGGGGGGCTGGAGGGGGAGGGCAGGAAGGGGCCCCCCGCGGGGTGGAAGGCCACGTCGTCGGTGTGGGCGATGTACTGGATGATGTCGGTCTGGTGGGGGTCCCGGTCCTCCTGGTCCATGCTCTCGCTGGCCGCCCGCTGCCGCTGGAACTGCCGGCGTTTGGGGGACCCTGGGGGATGCAGGGCAGGGCTGGGGGGACAGTCCCACCCGGCACCACAAACCCCCTGCCCACGAGCACCCACCCACCCCACACAGCCCTGCGGGCCCCCCTCGCCCCCACCTCTGGTGTCCAGGCTGGACGCCCGCTGGGTGCTCTCCAGCTTCCACTTCTTGATCCTGAAGTAGGGGCTGGCCCCGTCCAGGCTGGCGTGGCGGCGCAGGCGGGTGAAGAACTGCAGGACGGTGCCCTGGGGGGGGGCCGGAGGGGGCTCCCCGGGGCCGGCACTGCCCCCCCCAGCTGCCTTCCCGCTCCTGGGGGCTGCTGCAAACTGGGGGACAGTGGTGGGGGGGCCGTGAGTGCCTGCTCGGCCCCACTGATGGCCCCCCTGACCCCCCCGTATCCCGCTCAGCTCCTTTGTCCGCTCTGCCGAGCTGCAGCAGATGCACAAACGTCCCCCGGGGCAGGGACAGGGCAGGGGGGGCAGAGCCTGTTTCTAGTTGGATACCCACATCTCTCCCCAGAGGCCTGGCACAGAGTAGGGGGGCAGAGCTGGGATCTGGGGGAGCGGGAAAGAACCACTGGGTCTGCACAGGCTGCCAAGGCTGGGGAGCCCCTTCCCCTGCCCGGTCCCAGCCCCGAAGCCCAGCACTCACCGAGGGGCTCTACCCGGAGTCGGAGGAGGCAGCTGGGCTGGCCTCGGTGAAGCTGGTGTCCACGGTGGAGTTGTAGGTGTCCCCGGGCAGGGCAGAGCTGGGCCCCACGGCATGGCTGGGCAGCACCGGCTGGGGCAGGGCCCCTGTGGGGGCCTGCAAGGCAGAGCCCGCTCAGGGGGTCTGCACGATGGTGGGGACCAGGAGGAGTCCCTGCACCCCAGGACCTCCCATCTCCACTTCCAGCAATGCCCTGAGACCCCCACCCCGAGTCCAGCGGTGTCTCCTTGGTGTGCTGCAGGATGCCTGGACCCCTGGCCCCCCCCATGTCCCCTCCCCGGTGCCCAAGGGCTCACCTGGAAGATGGCAAGGCCAGGTTTGGGCGGGGGCAGGCGGGGGGTCATGGCCAGGCTGTTCTCGCTGGACTCGCACTCGTGGATGGTGACAATCTTGAGGGCGGGTGGCGGGAGGTGCAGGTGGGTCAGGCGGGCATTCTTCAGGTGGTGGAAATCTCCCTCTGTCAGTGTGTACCTGCGGCACAGCCGGGTTAGGAGGGGCAGTCCCGGCCAGCCCAGGGTCCCCCAGGGCCCCCCGGTCCTGAGCTTCACCTCCTCCCCTTCTCCTGGGTCTTCTTGCTCTGGTCAAAGAGCGCGGCCTCGTTGAAGGAGACACGGCGGGCGGTGGAGGAGCTGGAGGACAGGAACCGCTCGCTCTCCGCATCCCGGTAGCTGGAGGACGACAGGCACTCGGGGTCCTCCACTTTGACAGTGATATCTGTGGGGAAGGGGGTCAGCCACCAGCTCCCCACACTGTGGGGCACCCCCCCTTCCCCAGCTGGGGCCTGGAAAACTTGCTGCACCCATGGCCTCGATGCCAGCCAGAATTCCCCGCTCCCGGCTGCCAGTCCCACTCCACAGCGAGGAACGGACGATGGAGGGCCCAAGGGCTGCCTTCCCCCCACTCCTGGAGCTGGGGGGGCTGCTGGGGGGACCAGCAGGTCACTCTGGGCACTCACCCTGCGCGGGCTGTGAGTCATCCAGGTAAGTGGTGTTGGTTTTCTCAGGGTCATCGCTGGCTCTGTGGGAGGAGGAGGGTCAGTGGTGCCCGTGCCAGCCCCTCTGCCCCCCTCACGATGCCAACCCCCCTCCCCGGGGAAGGCGACGTCCCCCCGTGCCCACCTGGAGTGCCGGCGGTCGGCCTCGCAGCAGCGGCGGCAGATGATCAGGATGCCCGAGAGCAGGACCAGGGTGCCCCCGATGAAGATGGAGAGCAGGGCGAGGAGCAGCACGTACCCATCCTGGGGGGACACCTCGCCGGGCACCGCCTGCCCGGGGCCGAGGGGCTGAGCTGCGGTTGTGGGGGGGTGGGGAGAGACCCCGGCCCATCCCAAACCTGCCCCCGCCGCGCTGACGCCAGCGCCGCTTCCCCGGAGCCGCCGAGCCCCCCCCGCGCCGCCCCCGGGCCCTGCCTGCACCAAGGCAACGGCAGCCGGGGGGGGGGGGGCTGGGCCGCCCGCGGCCCCCGCGCCGAGCGGGAATGGGGACGGGGACAGGGACTGGGACGGGGATGGGGACAGGACCCCCGGTCCTGCCCCACCACGGCTCTCGGGGCTCCCAGCCCGGGGGAAGGGGCTGATCCGGCAGCAGCCCCCCAGACCCCCCAGCAGCACCCAGAGCATCCCGGGCACGGAGGGGTGTCACCCACCCCCCAGGACTGGCAGAGCAGCGGGTGACACTGAAGCTGCTGCTGTCCCCAGGCGGGCACAGACCCCAGCCCGCGGCAGCCACGAGAATCCCACAGCTCCCAGCGTGCATCTCCCCTCCCGCGGGACCCCCGAGGCCGGCGGCGCGGGCAGGGGCGGGCAGGGGCTGCAGGGACGGGCAGGACGGGCAGGACTCACCGTGGCGCTCTCGGTCGCGTTGTCCCAGGGTGTTGGGTCATCGCTCATGGTCCGTCCCGGCCCGAGCGTGTCCTGGTGCGGGGGGAGACAGAGGGAGGCACCGGCCGGGGCGGCGGGGCCGGGCCGGGGGCGACGGCGGCGGCTCCTGCCCCGGCCCCTGCCCGGCACCGCGGTGCGGAGCTGCCGGGAGGGACCGGGAGGGAGGGACCGGGATGGAGAGATGGAGGGAGGGAGGAGGGATGGAGGGAGGGACCGCGATGAAGGGATGAAGGGAGGGTGTGCTCAGGGGGAGGATGAAGAGATGGAGGGTGTGGTCAGGAGAGAAGCAGGGATGGAGGGATGGGGAGGAGGGGGTAGGACCGCTGCCCCTCCCCGGGGAGCCCCTCGCCCCCGCGGGGCGCAGCCACCCCCGCGCCCAGCCCCCGGACTCGCGTGGGCACGGCGGTCCCCACGCCCGGCTGGGGCCGGAGACCCCAAACGGCGGCCGGTGCCGGTGGCCAGAGCCGGCCCGGGGGGACTGTCCCTGCCCCGGTTCCGGGGTGACACCGCGGCGCCGTCCCCGGGGAGCCGAGTGGCCAAACGCAGCCCCAGCCCCGCAGCCGGAGGGGTCGGCACTGCGGGGAGACCCCCGCCCGCGGGAGCCCGGGGCGAGCCGCGCTGGGGGCACCGGCAGGGGCGGGGGGCAGGTGGCCACCCCACAGCTCGTGGCGTGGGTGTCGCCGGAGAGCGGCGGGTGACGCTCGTGAGTCATCCCGAGAGCGGCTCCGTCACCGGGCGGTCCGCGCGGGGGGGACACCGAGGGGCCGGGGGGGGGGTGGAACGAGCCGAGCGCCCGAGGAGGGAGAACCACCGGAGAAGGGGTCCCACACCCCTCCGCGGCCTTTGGGCACCCTGCGAGGACCTCGTCGCCCTCCCGCGTGTTCGTGGGGGGGCCCTTCCCGGGGGTTGCCGAGCCCCAGCTCCCGCTGCGGGTCCGTGTGTCCCCTCCGTGCGTCCCCTCCGGACACCCCTGGGCTGCTGGAGGGGCTGAGGCTGAGCGGGGTGGGCTCTGCTGGTGTCGGGGACCCCCAGAATGGGCAGGGGTGGGTGATGCTGGTGTTGGGGAGGGGACCCCTGGAGCAGGCAGGGGTGGGCGCTTGGAAACCGCTCAGAATTAGGTCAGTGAAAAATGTGAATGGAGCCCGTGAAGGGGTGGGGACTGTCACTCGTGGGGCCAGCACAGCGGTGGCCGTGTCGCAGCTGGCAGCGAGGGATGGTGATGGCTGGGGGCAGCCCTGGCATAGGATATCGGGGTCTTAGGGGGATATCTCCCGGGGAGAGACCCCCCCCTTGCCCACTCCGGCTCTCGGCGCAATTCAGGCGCCTCCGAGCTGGTGTGATGCAGCACCGGGCGAGGGGACCCACCCCGTGACGCCCCGGACAGGATAAGGGGGAGGTCCCTCCACCGCCCCACGGTGTGCCGCGGGGGCGTGGGGGGACCCCGGGGCTGGCAGGGGGGACCCCGGGCGAGAGGCTCCACGCGGGATGGGGGCCCGACGGGAGGGATCCCTGCGGGGCACCCTCAGGCCGGAGGCGGGGGGCGCGGGGGGCCGGGGGTAGCTGGAAGAATGTCCCTCCTGTTCCCCATCATGGAGGAATCCCGTCTCCATGGCGACCCAGCAGGAACAGGAGGGCCATTGTCTGGAGGAGGGGGCCGGTCCCCGGACTGTTCCCCCGCGGGGGGACCCGGGGTGGGACCCGGGGCCGCCGGTGATGCCCAGGGCGGGGGCTCGGGGCCGGGGGACCCCGGTGTTGCCGCGCCCCCCGCACGTGGGAGGGGGTGCGGGGGGGGGGCGTGTCGGGGCTGCGCCCCACGCGTGTGTGCGACCCCAGGGGCCCGGTTGGGCCGGAGCTGGGCGGTGGGCGGGGGGGGGGACCCGCTCTGTCCCCCTGGGTGCATCCCCCCGCCCCGGCCCGGTGACCGGGATGCAGGCGAGGATGCGGGATGGGATGCGGGCAGGGATGCAGGCGGGAATGCGGGCAGGGATGCGGGACGGAAGCAGGGATGCGGGATGCAGGCAGGGATGTGGGGCAGGGATGCGGGATGCAGGCAGGGCTGGTGACAGCGAGGTAGGAGCGCCGGGGACCTCCACGCGCGGTGGGGCGTGATGGTCTCCCCTCGGCCGGGCCGCCGCCGTGTGTCGCGATAGGGGCTGTCGCGAGGCGGCGGAGCCAGACACTCACCTACAACCGAGACCGGGGCTCCATCGCCGCCGCTGCGCTCGGTGCGGCGGGGCGGCCCCGGGATTTATGAATGAACCGGAGCCGCCCCCGCGCGGCGCGGGCGTCACGTGGGGACAGGGGCTGCCCCAGCCTTGCCTGTACCCCTGTCTGTACCCCTGCCTGCACCCCTGCCTGTACCCCTGCCTGCACCCCTGCCTGTACCCCTGCCTGCACCCCTGCCTGTACCACTGCCTGCCCCACAGCCCTGACTGTACCCCTGCCTGCCCCACGGCCCTGCCTGTACCGCTGCCTGACCCACAGCCCTGCCTCCACCTGTCCCTCCTGTCCCTCTGCCTGCCTGTACTCCTGCCTACCCCACAGCACTGCCCGTACCCCTGCCTGTATCACCTCTGCCTGTACCCCTGCCTACACCAGCCCTGCCTGCACCAGCCCAGCCTGTACCCCGGCCTGACCCCCTGCCGGTCCCAGCCCTGCCTGCACTCCTGCCTGCACCAGCTCTACCTGCATCTCAGCCTGCAACCCCGCCTGTACCAGCGCTGCCTGTACCAGCGCTGCCTGTACCAGCGCTGCCTGTACCAGCGCTGCCTGTACCAGCGCTGCCTGTACCAGCGCTGCCTGTACCAGCGCTGCCTGTACCAGCGCTGCCTGTACCAGCGCTGCCTGTACCAGCGCTGCCTGTACCAGCGCTGCCTGTACCAGCGCTGC
>JAWWMA010000090.1:1951144-1962226 GCA_035041425.1 Mionectes olivaceus | reverse complement strand
GCCCCCGGCCGGCCCCAGGGCCCCGCCGCCCCGTGAAGCGGCCGGAGCCGCGCCCGCCGCCCGCCGGGACGATGGTGCGCTGCGGGGCGGCCGCGCTGCTCGCCGCGCTCCTCGGCGTCTGCGTCTGGACCGACGAGACCGGGAAAGTTATCTCGGACCGGTTCGCCGTCTACTGGAACCGCAGCAACCCCAGGTGAGGCGGGGCGGGGGCGGGTGGGAGCGGCGGGGGCGCCCGAGTTCCAGTCGGTGTTTTCCCCCCGCACACACCCCGCTGACAGCGGCCGCCGCCGCCCGTGGCGGGTCGGGTCCCGCTCCGACCCTCGGTGGGCTCCGGTGAACGGGCTGGGGGGCCCCGGGGAGACGGGGCGGTTCCCGGGGGTCCCTCCCCCGAAAGTTCCCGCGGGGCCCCGGGCGGACCGTCCCCGGGGGCTGCGGCAGCGCCGGGAGCATCGCGGGGCGCGTTCCCTGGGGCGGCGGGGGGAGCGGGCGGCGGGCGCTGCGGCTCGACATCCCCCCGGCCCCTCCGCGCCCAACTTCGGGGAAGTTCAAGTTCCTCCCCCCGCCACCCCCGTTCCTCTCCCAGGATGAAGCTTCTGCGAAAAGAAAAACCGAAATCTACCCAAAGCGGCGGGTGCGGGTCGGAAAAAGCGATTTGGGGGGAAATGGCAAAACTGGTTTGGAGGGAGGCCTCGGAGGCTCGAGTGGGGGCTGAGGGTGCCCAACCCCACTGCTCCCGGGTCATTCCCATCCTGGAAAGTGCAATCTCCGCAGTTGGCTTCGTTTCCCTGCTCCAGTTTGGAATTTCAATTTTTCTGTGTGTTCTTTCTCCCCCAGCGTTTTTTTGGGGGGGTGAGAGTTTTGTTTCTGTCGTATTTCTTTGTTCGTAATTTTGAGGAACCAAAAACTGCTGGCAAGTTGGAAGTGGGAGGCCATTCTGCTCTGGGAATGCTCAGGTGGTTGGGATCCCCCGGGACCCTCCACCCACCCAGCTGGGACACCCCGCAGGGTGTGAATGGGCTCATTTGCAGGGACCCTTATAAAAGGCAAAAAAACCCTAAAAACCAACCGCCGAACCCCCTTTTCTCCCCAGTTCCTTGAAGTTCTCCCAGCCCTTGCAGCATCCCTGGCAGCAGTGGGGGATGAGCTCGGTGGGTGCTCCGTGGGTGCCGCTGCCCCCACGGCCCCCACCTTTGGGCTGCCGGGTTTTCTGCGCCGAACGGGGGGTTCTTTGTCCCCCTCGGTCCCTGCATGATGAGGTGCCACGGTGTGGCCTGGTCCTGGTTCCCAGCCAGGCAAGGTGGCTCCTCTGGCTCATCCCCTGCTGCGGTGGGAGCTCCGGGAGGGGACCCTCGGTGCCACCATCTCTGCCTCGATGACACCAGTGGGGTTGATAAAGTTCCCGGCTGTGTTCTGGAGCCGGTGGGTCACACACGGGGCCGAGGACCCTCACCAGCAGCAACATCCATCCAAACCTCCACACGTCCTCCTGGGGGGGACCCGTTCGTGCCCCTCACGCTGCCCCGAAATCGGGGCGAGCCCGTCCCTTTGTGCCGTGGCGGCGGTGCCTCTGCCACGGGCCGCCCGCGGTGCATATGGGTTTTATTATCTCCCTCACATTTTTGTGGGGGATTGTAAGAGCCGGGGAATGATATTTTGTTTGTTTTTTTTTTTTTTTTTTTTTTTGCCCATTGCGAAGTTTTTGGTTTCTGCTCCTGGTGCTCCCCAGCTCCCACACTTTGGGCTCTTTTCTTTTGTTCTCCCAAATGCCAAACATGTGGGAGGGCCCCCCCGGTCAAACTCCGGCATCCCAGAGACGAGGGTGGTTGGGGCGGTGGTTGGGATTTGGCACCCAAGGGTCCCTGTGGCTGGGATTTGGCACCAAAGGTTCCTGCAGTTGGGATCTGGCACCCAGAGGTTCCTCTGGCTGGGACGTGGCACCCAAGGGTTGCCACGTGGTGCCGACTGCCAAAAGTAGCCCCTTGGTCGTTGGGTAACGGGTGTCCCGGGACCCGGCACCGGTGATGGCGTCGGCTCCGTCCCTTTCGCCCCCTCGCAGGCGACGCCGAGAATTTGTCCTCGGAAATACGTGGTGGATCATTATTCCATGTATATATATATACACATACATATATGTATTATTTTTTCCTAAATCCGCTATTGGCAGGGAAAATATTTTTGAGGGGGGGGAAGTAAAATGGAGCGGAGGAAGCGCGAGGGGCTGGGAGGGAAGAGCAGACAATGGCTGGTGGGTTCAGCAGCACGTCCGCAGCGCCTGGCTCCGGGATGTGACCCAAATTCCCCCAATGTGGGAGCGCCCCGTGTCGCCAGCGCTCCCCGCCTGCGCCTTCGGCTCTCGGAATTCGAGGCAATTTATTAGGGGTTGCATAGATTGAAATTGCCATTGAGTTTCCTGCTTATTCCCTTGTTCGAACCCAGCGGTGGGTTTATTTTGTCTCTGGAGTTACTACAAGACCGTCTCATTCTTAAAAATGAAGAACAACGTATTTATGATTTTTCTGCTCCCTCGTTTTCTTTCTTTCACACCCTCCCTTTAATATAGGGGGAATCTAAAGGGATAAAAAAAAAAGGGGAAAAACCCCAAGGTTAAAATGCCCTATTTGAACCCACAGACCTGCTCTGCCGCTAAATATTTTTCCTCAGGTTTATACAGCAATCTATATTTTATAAAAAACAGGAATAAATCTCACGGTCGATATGATTTGCCCAGATTAGAATAATTCTATATTTCGTAATTGGGGCTAAATTAAAAATAAGTGGTACCTCGGGATGCTGCAATTTCCCTGTTCTGGGGAGAGATTTAACCACTCGCTGTGGATTTACAGGTTTATTTTTGTTTTTAAATGGTTTCGTACGGATGCGCTGGGAAGAGGTTTGGCTGGCTGGAACTCCTGGGTTATCTGGGAAGAAACGAAGGAGGGCGAACGTAGGATTGTATAATGATGGGCTGTTTCGGTGCCGTGTGGAGCTGTGGGTTTTTTGCTCCGTGGCACATTCGGGGGCTGCCGATGGTCGGTCTCCGGGTGTGGATCCGTTGGCCGCGGCCGGGCCGGTCGTTGGTGCCGGTGCCGCGTGTGCAGGGCGGGACTGTGGGGTCGGACCCGGCACCGTGGGCAGGGGTCTGGCACCGTGGGTTAGGTGTCCATCGCGGCGGGCAGGGCTCTTCCCGCCGTCACTCCGTGTTTTCCGGCTGGCGGTGCGGGAGCCGCTCGCCCGCAGGATTCCGGCGTGGATTTACCTTGGGATCCAACAAAACGCTGAGGGTCGAGCCGGGCGTCCCGGAGCACCCGGCGTCGCCCAGTGGGTTGGGGTCCCCCCACGCCGCAGCAGGTTTAGGGTGGGTCTCGGTGCCCTACATCGCATCGTGCGGCAAAAAACCAGGGATCTGGGAAAACCTCCGTGCTACCGGGGGGAAAAGGTCTGTGGGAAGGAGAGACCTGTGCTCGGAGCGTCCCCAGCCCTGAGATCCTGACCCACGACCCCGGGGCTGTTCTGGAAACCCCTGGAAGGCCAAGGAAGGATGGAGGGTTTGGGATTTGTTCCTGTCCCCCGCGCTGCCAACAGCCGGGTGACGGGCAGGGAATCGTCATTCCCGAATGCCGGTCGGTGTTCCTGCAGCCATCGCTGCCGTGTGCCTGTATCCACAGCGGGAATGTGCAAAGTGCCGGGGGTTTCCCTCCCTCTGTTTGTGGCACAGATCCCTCTGTCCGGGCGGGATCGTGCCCGTGGCCTTGTTTAACGCCGAGGTCACGGCGCTGCCTCCGAACGGTTCTTTGCTGATTTCTGTATTATTTTTCGGTGTGGTTTGTGAGCACAGCTGGGATTTCTGTTCTGCTCCTCTGCACTCCCCAATCCCGGGATCGGGAACCGGAGAAATGGTTTCTAGCAGAGGGATTTGCAGAGCCAGGTGATGCTCAGGGCCGGCAGTGATGGCAGAGCAGGACTTTGGGGGGGCGAGGGGCCCAGGCTGCAGGGGGATGGGGTTGGGGTGAAGTGGTCCTGGTGAGGGGGTTTGGATTGTGCTCCCCATCCCATCGGGTTCTGCGCCCCTTTTCTCCTGCGTTCCCATCTCCCGGAGCCGCAGCCTCGGTCGCTGCTGCTTTGTCCGTGGCCGGGAGAGATGTGGCCGTGGCCGTGACCCACTGACCGCCCGAGCCAGAGCCAGCTCACCCACCCGTGTGTCACGAGGGGCTGTGGCCAGGCCGAGGGGGGCTGCACGTGCCACCTCTGCGTCGAGGGAGCACCGACGATGCCGTGATGCTTTTTGCAGGGGAATTTGGTGCTGGCGAGCGGTGGCCAAGTGGGAGGGCTCGGCTCAGGGGGAACCCACCCATGTCTCTGTGCTGTTGGGCTGTTTGGGTCAGCCCTGAAGTGGAGCTGGATCCCAAAACCTCCATGTCCCAAATCTGGCTGGGACCTTTGGGGTCACCCCCATCCCTCTGTGTTCCCCATCCCTGTGTGTCCCTCCTCACTCCCACGGGCACCGCACCGGGGTCTGCACCAGCCTGTGGAAGGAACACGCCCCGTTCCCCCTTTGGAGCAATTTGAGTGGGAATTTTAACCCTGGCACTCGGGTTGTTCCCGTGTCACTGTCAGGCTGAGGCCCCTGTCGAGGTGCCGGGTGTTTGGGTGTGCCGGCGCTTGGGCTCATCCTGCGCAATCCCTGCTCTTTTAGTTTTCCTCGCTCCGCTCTCCCTTTGTGCCGAGATCACTCCCAGCCCTTCCCACCCCTCTTTTCCAGCCCGTTAAGCCGTGTTAGCTATTCCTCACCAGCCCAGGGCTGCGGCGAGTGGTTAATGGAGAGCAGACACCACCGGGCCGGCGTCGCTGACAGGATTCTCTCTCCGTGCCCGTCTCCGTCTCCGCCTGTCCCTTTCCAGGGACCGCAATTACATTCCCTGCTGGTTGCACATTTGGTATCCAAATGCCGGCCATGCGCCGCATCCTAATGCGAGGATGGGCCGGGGGCACGCGGAGCTGCCGGAGGGTCGGACGCTCCCCAGGACCCCCCGTGTGTCCCGGTGGGGGGGACACACAGAGGGTGGGGAATGGGAACGGTCCAGGGGGTGAGAGATGCCCTCAGGTCCCCTGGAAAGCTTCAAAAGTGCTGCTGTGTATGGAAATACTCCTGTGTCTGCAGACATATGTATTTATATACATATATGTATTGTATTTGTATATCTCTGTTTCTTTATAGGTGTGGGTGTTCGTGCAGCCCCCCCCATAAACACACTTGACACGCACAAATAATGCAGTGCCAAACACCCTCCCTGTTCCGCCGTGCGTGGCTGTGCCACCCTTGTGTGACATTCACCTGGAATTCCTGCCTGGGCACTCTGGGATACACCGGGGTGTGGGTTTACCTGGCTCTAGGCACAGGTTTGTCCGTCTGTCCGGCTGTGTCCGTCCCACGTGCCGTGGCTGGAGCTGTACCTGCCTGTGCCTGACAAGGTTCAGCTGCTGGGTTGGCTGGAAAATTGCAGCAATTGTTCCTTAAATAGCTCCTCGTTCCTGATGGTGACAATTTCGGTTCTTTTGTGTTAGATATTAATCATGATTTTTGAGGCTCCGTTTTGATCCGAGCTGGTTTTCCCCACTCGGGGCAGAGATCCTGCCCTGCTTCCTTGGATTTAATGGGATTTATGGAAGGTGAGCGGCTCGGGGTGCTGTTACCTTCAGCTCCTAAGAGGAGTTTAAATTCCTTTTCCCCCTTTGCCACGACCCAGCGCTCATCCCGGTGTCTGGCTGGTTCCCTCTACCTGGAGGATCATCCCAAGACCGGGACCAGCCCTGGTTTGGCCTCTGTGGGTGTAGGAAAGCGCCGCTCCGAGGGTCTGAGCCGGATCATCACTTGGACTCCATGATCTTGGAGCTCTTTCCCAACCCAAATGATTCCACGATTCTCCAGAGCTGGAGAAGTGCCAGGGTGAGCCGGTGGCCCCCGTGGCCGCTTTGGCCTTTGCCAAAGGAATTCTGGAGGCACCTCAGGGACACCCCAGAGCCAGGGCTGTGTTTAGGGGGTGTCCTGTGTGGACACAGACTCTTTGCCACCAGCCCAACCCTGCCCCTGGATGCCGGATTTGGGGATCCCATCGCTGTTCCCACCAGCTGGGAGGGGGCCGTGTTGGGGGGGCCGGTGCCCGTGGGGCTCTTTGGGCGTGTGATGTGCCAGGGCTGGTTTGATCCCAGCAGGAAAACTGGGAAAGGCCGAGGCTGAGAGCGGGGCTGGAGGGGGATGGAGCCCGTTCGGCAGCGCCGTGTCCCAGCTCTGTCCCAGCCTGTTCCCGGGTGGTCACAGTGTTGTTATTTATTTATTTCTCCTCCCTCGCTCCCCCTTGGCTTGTTGCTGCTGCTGTGCCTGGGCTGCTAAAGAGCTTCCCATTGTTCCGGAGCTAATTACCTCCTAATGAGGCTCCCGGCTCAAAAGCCGGCCGGCAGTGGGGGCTGTGGGGGGACTGTGGAGGGGCTGCGCTCAGGGGGTGAGGGCAGGGCTGGGGTCACCAGCGGGGTCACCGCCGGGGTCACCGGTTGGGATCGGCAGTGGGGAGATCCACGGCCACGGAGCTTCATCCCAAAGGGCGGCTGGGAAGTGACTTGGCCAGAATTCCCGTAGTGAGACCGGGGAGAGACGAATGTCCCCCCGGACTGGTGGAGGTGGGGCTGTGCTGGTGCCCGGCACAAAGTCTGGGAACGTTCCCAGCGTCTCCCTCAGTGTGATGCCTCCCCCAGCCCCGTCTGGGACGTGTCACCTTTAGGGCACGTCCTTCGTTTTGGTGGTGGTGCTTCAGCCGAGGTTCCTCATCCCATCCGTGTGCCGGGTGAATCCTGCTGCCCTTCACCTTCCCTCTTGGCCTCATCCCATCCCGACCTTATCCCGTCCCTCGGCTGGATGAACCCTGAGCCCTGAATGGGGTTCACCTGAATGGCTGGAGGGGCCCAGGCAGTGTCAAGGAGGGTCCTCATTCCCCGTGGGACGCTTTGGGCTCCACATCCCAGGTCCTGTCTCTGCCCCGGGATCGTGCGTGTCCCTTGGGGCGATGGTGGCTCTTGTGGCTCCTCCGTGTGCCGGACGGTGATGCCAAAGAACGTGTTGGGGGGAAAAGAGGATCCTTCTCCAGAGGGATTGGGAAGGGCCCCACCTCTGCCCCACTCCAATTGAAACCAGCCTTTGTGTCCCCACACGGGAGTGGGGGGCCCCAAACTTCAAGGGGGACGAGGCACTCAAAGCAGCAACAGAGGGGAAAAATATTCCAGAGGAGGAAAACTCACTGCCTGGAATAACAATGAGGATGGGGGGATGAGTTCCAGTGCCTGGGGCAGGGAGGGGTCCCAGAGTGAGCCCGTCCGAGGGGATGGAAGTGTGGAGGCAGGAGAGGTGCTGGCTGGACCCCCAGCTTTGGGGTCGGCCCTGTCCTGCCCAGCTTGCCCCTGGATCGATCTCCAGCTGCGGCTCAAATCCCGGGATGGATGGCCCTTGGCTCCAGTGAAATCAGTCGGCAGCAGGACCTGTGCTCCCATTCCAGGCCCCGCTCAGATCCATGCGACGTTTTCCTTTGGGTCATTAACGGAGGGAGAGGGATTCGGAAACAGGGATTTAGGCTCAGTTTCCTTTTTTAATTCCTCCCCCTTTTTAAATTTTCCCTTCCCAAGGTGCAGTGGAGCGGAGGAGCAGCGAGTGATGCTGCTGCTGGGTGAGGGATGGTCACAGGGCTGAGCCGTGTCCTGGTGGGGCTGTGCCCTTGTGGGATCCACCTGTGCTCTGGTAGGATCCTGTGGGATCCACCTGTGCCGTGGTGGGATCCTGTGGGATCCACCGGTGCCGTGGTGGGATCCCGTGGGGATCCACCTGTGCTCTGGTAGGATCCTGTGGGATACACTTGTGCCCTGGTGGGATCCCATGGGATACCTCCCTACTCTCCCTCAGCACATCAGCTCCTCCCAGCCTGCCAGTTTTGTGCTTTGCTCGGCGTTTCCCCCCTTGTTTTGTGGGGTTTCCCAGTTTTCCCTGCAGCCGTGACCCCCCTGGGCACACACGGCACAAAACGCCGGGGCTGCCGGCGCCGTGTCAGTCCCACCGAACGCCCGCCCGGCACTGAACCCGGAGCTGCTGCTCCCTCTGGGTGTGGCAGGGAACCTGCTGGCATTGCTGTTGCCACCACGGGTATTCCCACTGCGCTGCCAGAGCGTTCCCAGGATCCGCAGAGTTCCAAACCATCGCTCGGTCCCTTCTTATTCGGCTGCAGGAATGGGGGGGTTTTTGTTTCAGCTCCTTCCCCTCCCTCCCCGAAATCCCCCAGGAGCCCAACTTTGGATTTCAGATTTTTTGTGTCAAATCCAGACCTCTCCTTTTCGGCTCCGATTCCCAGCGCCGTTGCCTTCGGGGGGAAAAAGGGGGAATGAACGGGAATATGGGTTTTTAATGACCCGTTCCATCCCCAGCTTCTTCCTCCTCCCACCACATCCCAATCGCCTCCTGTATCCATTTCCTTGGCATTCAGCCGAATTTCCCTGGAAATATTTTGCTGTTTCCCCCCGTGCCACCAAGTTTCGTTGGATATTTCTTTTTCCCCCCCCTGTAGAAGAGGAGGAATTATCCGTCTCGGTTTATTTTTCCTTGAACATTACACGGGAGCAAAACTCACCCATGTGCTGGGAAAGAGATAAAGTGTTTAGACAGCAAATACAAATATTCGGAGCACTCAGCCCGGCTACAGCTATTCCTGCCAGGATTCCGGATTCCGTGCCGTGTCTTCTAGGGGGGTTTTATTTAGACTGTCTTATTTTTTTTTTTTCTATTTATCAAAAGCCCTATTTATATTTGCGGTAGAATAAAATCAGCCTGACCCTGTAGAGAACTCGAAAAATCCCGATTCTTTCCTTTTCCAATCCTGTTTCCACTGAGGAAGAAAGCCCCTGGACCTCGTGCCCTGCACAAAATCCAACCGCGACGGGATTATTCCGGCGGCTGAGCTTCTCCGCAGGCGCCGGCCCCGCATCCCCTCCCCGCACACCGGGATGTGGGGACGCTCCTGTGGACGTGGGGATGGAGCTGGAACCCCCCACGGGGTGCCCGTGGGATCTGGGGGGGTGGGGGGGACCCTCGTGCCGCAGGTTCTGGCATCCAAAAAGGGGTTTATTATTTTGGTTTTGTTTTAATGCTAAATTAATATTGATGTTGCTCCTTGGCAGCGTCCCGGTCTCCCGTCGGTGTCCCGGTCCCGGTGGGGACCCCGTGGGTGTCACTGTCCCCCCTGTGCTGGGTGCTGGTGCCGTCAGGAGCTGAGGAAGCTCTTTCCCAGCCGGCTCGATAATCCCAATTATTATCTGGATTCTCGATCAGGGTTGCTTATTAAACTTGGCACCGCTGGCTTTGCCGTTCCGGCCGCCTGCCTCGGCAGAGGGATTTATCTCCTGCCGGCTCGGGAAGGAAATTGAGTGGAAAAACGCGGGGCAGAGCCCCCCGGGACGGGGAGGGGGGGCCTGGGGTACCCGGCTTCCGAAGGGCCGGGAATGCCGGGACAGCCCCAGCGGGAACGGAGCGATGCCGGGTCGGGATGGTGGAGCTGCCGGGGCCGTGTCCGTGTGTCTGTTTCCATCTGTCCATCCCCAGGCTGTGCTGGTGGAATGGCCCCGTTCTGGGATGGGTGTTTGTATTCCAAGGTTATTTTGGAATGGTCGGTGCTTTAATATGGTGCATCAGCGTTATTGAACCGTCACTATTTTCCCTTTTCCCTGAAACCCAAGGGACCCTTTCCCAGCCCTTCATCCCAGCTTTTCCTACATTCGTGCCTTTTTTACTTCCCATCCCACAAACCTTCCTGGTTTGCTCACTGACCCTTCTTCTTGCACCTCTCCCCCAAACTCTGCTTTATTTTCACCCGACGTGGTACCGGAGCCTGAGCCGATGTGCCGGCCCTTCCAAAGGGGCTTTTCCCAAATTTCGTCCCATTCTCAGAGCAGCTGTGTGGGACATCCAGGGGAGCGGGGTGGAAGGTGGGAGAGGTGCTGTTGGAGAAGGTGCTTTCCCAGAGAGTTTCCCTCAATCCTGGCGTTTGGGTGTTTCAGTTTTCCCGTTGTTCTTCTGCGCTTTTTCCTGCCCTTCCACCATTTTCCTGCGCTTTCAAAAAACCTGCTTCAAACCCTGTACCTGGAATTCCCCTGGGCTGTGTGTCCGACCCCTGGCTCAGCTCCTTGCTCCCGGGATCCCTGTTTTAGGGTGGGGCTGTGCCGTGTCCCAGGGACTGTCCCATTGTTGTCCAGCCGCTGTCGGACACAGCACCAGCACACAGGAATTCCGGCACCAGCTCCGGCTGCAAATACTGGTCAAAATGGTGCTCCCGTTTGGTTTCCAGCATAGAATCCAAGGCTGTTTGGAATGGAAATGGCTTCTGGCTCCAGGCCCCATTCAATGCTGTCTCCATTGGATCTCCGTGGGGTTGCAGGGATTGGTTTGGCCGGAGCCTGGGGGTGTGCCGGGTGAAACACTGGGATCGTTCCCCACTCCACACCCTGGCATCATTCCCAGCCCCGTGAGGTTGGATTTAAGGCTAAATTGGGAGGGTTGGGAACAGGGTTGGGAACAGGGATCACCTTCTGCCGCAGGATGTGTGTGCTCCGGAGGCAGCATCCAGCCCCAGCCAGTGCTGGCATTCCTAACACTCATCGCCACGAGTGACCTTCGCCTTGGACCAGCTCCCACCTTTCCCTGCCTGCGGTTCCTGGCGTTCCCAGCTTTCCCTGCCTGCACCTCTCTCTCTCTGTGGTAGTTCCTGGGGTCGGTGGCCCTGAATTCCAGGCATCCAACTGCCGCCTCTCCGGGCTCAGCCCGGCACCATCCGCAGTTTTTTGGTTTCCCTCGGCTCTCTCCGGCGTTGGGATGTGGAGCGCCGGCAGTGGGAGGTGTTGGGGGTTTGGTGTCCTGTAGACAGCCGGGATCTGGACTCCAGGAAAACTGGAGTTGATTAATGATAATAATGATGGTAATAATAATAAATCATAGTGTTGTGTTTTACAATAGAAAGCTTTGGATCAGGAGCAGGGACGCTCGTCCTGCGAGCTGGGGGC
>JAWWMA010000090.1:1933382-1943939 GCA_035041425.1 Mionectes olivaceus | reverse complement strand
CGGCCCCCCCCCCGCCCCCTCTGCCTTTATTTTTTTGTTTTTTTTTAATAGTCTCAGATTTATTTTTCCACAGTGTAATTCTGAAAGACAGCGGGGATGAATTATTCATTTCCCCCTCTCCGCCTTTGCATACAATCCCGGACGGGGAGGGGGCCGTGGCGAATGCGTTTGTGTGCAGGGCTGGGCCGAGGGGAATTGAAATCAATTTTGAGGGTTTAGGTGGGGGCATTTGGTGATTTTGGGGGATGAGAGGGGCTGCAGCACATGGGATGAGGGCAGGAAGTTTCTAGTGGGGAATTATTCCCTTTGCAAAGCTGCCACTGGGGTGCAGGTGCTGGTGGGTGACCCCAGTGTCTGGACCTTGGGTCAAGGTCTCTTGTGTGTCGGGGCCTTCGGGGTGGGCACTGTGGCCCCAGATTTGCCCATTGCTGCCACAGGCAGCCCCCATCACATTCCCCTGTTCCTGTCCAAGGGCAGTGCTGGCACACACGGCCCTGGACAAGAAGAGGGGAAAAAGTGAAAAAACACCCTTTTACTTCCTAAATTTCTGCTGTTTTTAGATGTTCCTTTAGCCTGACCTGGGATGTGAAACCAGGTTGAGGGGGAGGAGGGATTCCCCAAAGAGTGGGATGGCTTTGGCAGGGAAAGCTCTGGCTGCTGCTACCCTTCGTCCCCATCCTGCCACCTCCTTCATCCCCATCCTGCCACCTCCTTCATCCCCATCCTGCCACCTCCTTCATCCCCATCCTGCCACCTCCTTCATCTCTGTCCTGTGCCCCCATTTCTCCCTCTCCCCCCACAGCCTCCCATTCTCTGCCCTTCCCTGGGGGCACAGGGGCAGCTGGTGCCACTGCTGGTGCCTGGCATGGCAGTGACCGGACCTCAGAGCTGGCTGCCAAAACCTGCTGGGGGATAAGGGGGATGAGCAAGGTGGGGATAAGGGGATGAAGGGAGAGGGGGATAAGGGGGTGAAGCGGCGCGAGGTGGGGGCAGCACCCCGGGCAAAGCTTTAATCTGATTAGTGTTGGAGTGAATGGACAAAGCGAAAAGGCTTAAACCCCGGTGAAAGGAGTGGGGAGGGGGGGGCTGAGAAGTGGAGACCCCGTCTGGTCGCGCCAAATTAGGTCAGATTTGGCTGGGCGGACATGAGAGGAAGAAATGAGGAGGGGAAGAGCCAGGCGAGGAAATGAGGGCGGGTGTGCTGGCCCTGTGACCTGCCCGGCACCGCTGGTCCCTGTGCCAGGAGTGTTCGCCCCCTTCCCTCCCTGCAGGTCGGGGACACCCCACTCCTCTGCAGCCTGGCACGGTGGTGGAGGTGCTGGGAAAGAGCCCCCCTCGCTCCTGCCTGTGCCTCCATGTCACCTGGGATGGGGACAAGGCCCCCAGGCCGGGCCCGTGGGGTCCCACAGCGCTGGGTGCAGGGGGAGCTCCGGGAGCCGCCTTCGCCTGCAGTGCCCAGGGATGGAGCAAAGGGCTGCCAGGGGGGCTGCTCCCCCCGTCCCCTCCATCCCCTTCTCCACCCGATCGATCCTTGCCCCGATCGATGGGCTCTTCCCTGCGGGCGAGGGGCGGTGCTGCCCGGCCGGGCAGGAGAAATGGCTTTTCGCAGAGCCTGGAGCGGGATCCGGCATCGATCTCTGGTGCCTCGTCAGAGATCAATTAGGCTGGTCATTAGCCGTGCCCAGAGCGCCGTGGGGGCCTGAGCTGGGCAGGGAGTGGGAAATGCCAGGCTGGCAGAGGGTACCCACCCTGGGGGATGCTCGGGAGGTGCCCAGGCACACATCCCAGCCTGCACATCCACAGACCCGTTCCCTCGGTTTCCCAGGTTAGAACTGGGATAGAGGCCGGGATAGAGGCTGTCCCAGCATGACTGGGGGACCGGGGATGGTCCTGGGGCTGTGAGAGCCGTTGCTGTGGCAGCCTCGTGGCTGGGCTGGCTCCAACTCCGCAGCAACCTCGTCCTGATGGGAATGTTTGTTTATAAATCACTTCGGAGCTGTCGGTGTGGCCAGAGCCGTCCAAGGAGCGGGAAGGGGCCGGGCAGGAGCGTGGCTGTCCTGTGGCTGTCCCGTGACCCGGGTGTGTGTCTGGGAGGCCCGTGGACAGTGGCCAGGTCACTGTCCTGCTGGGAGGCCGAACATCGTGGCTGAGACCACCCAGGTGGTGGTGAGGGGACTGAACAGGACCCCTTGGATGGCAGAGTGTGGCCATGAGCATTCCAGGGTGCAGGAGCGTGGGGAAGCAGGAGGAGCAATGCCTGGGGGTGTGGAGGGGAGCAGGACCAGCGTCGTCTCTTGGGCTTGAGTGTTTATGACTGTGAAGGACTTGAAGGTCCTTGTCATCTGTGCAGGGACATGTTGTGAGTAACCTCTGCATCCCCCTGACCTGGCATCCTCCCAACCCCAGCATCCCTCTGGCCTGCCATCCTCCCAGCCCCATCATCTCCCTCACTCGACATCTCCCATCCCTGATATCTCCCAGCCATGCCCCAGCCTCCTCCTGTGCCCATTTCTCCCTGGCTCGTGGGTTTGTGCCCATCCAGGTGCTCTCACAGGTAGCAGAGGATGGTGGGAGCATCACATCATCACGGCATGGCGTTTGACATCCACCCTGCGTGCTGCTGCCCCGCCATCCTCCCCCGATCCCTCAGCCAAAATGCAGCCCGAGAGCGGAGCTGAGCAGAGCAGCCCCTTGGGTTTGGGCAGGATGACCTGGGGCAGGTACTGCCTGCAGCAGCCGCCTCTGCCCGCGAGCTGCAGCTTCTAAGAAACAGAAAATAAGGAGAGTTTCAGAAAGGAAAAAAAAAAAAAAGGAAAAGTTCCCCGATTGCATCTGGTGAAGTGACAAATCTGCCAGGCAGGTGATTATTCCGGGTACGGACGTGCCGAACACAGATGCCGATAGGATTAAAGGGGAAGGGGGGGAGCTCGCCCTGTTAAACCAACACCTGATAAAGGAATAAGCCAGCCCGAGGAATAAATTCCCAGCGCTGCCAAGGTCGTGCGCCGCTGGGCCCGCTGCCACCGCCGCCGCCACGGGGAGGGGACGGTGTCCGAGCTCCGGGGTGACCCATCCGGCACCGAACCCCCCGCGCCCGGGCACCCCGGCACTGCCGCAGCCCCCGCTCCCCGGAGCGCCCGTACCCGGCATGCCCTCGGCTGCCTGGTTGCTTTCCAGGCACGTCCCGGGCATCCCCTTGGGATGGCGCAGAAAATTAACAGCAGTTCAGATCTGAGGAACTTTATGACACGTGTATGATAGGACTGAACCAGGGCGTAATTGAATGACGGATGAGCTTCCAAGAGCCACATTTCCAGGGAGTAATGAAAAATAGAAGTGCTATTGACTAAAGGAGCTTTCGGCGGCCGGGCGGCTCAGCGCGGGATGAGCCGCTGCCGGCGGGGGGAATGCATCAATACGGCGAGTAATAGCTCAGTTATTATAACTCTGGAAATGTCATTCGGGCCTAACCAGAGAACACTGGCTATTAACTAGCCTTAAACAGGACGCGCCGGGCGGGAGCCCGAGCCGCCAGCGCCCGGTAATTATTTTACTTCTTTTCATGGCTCCGTAGCCTTTCCCGTCACGGGGGGTGGCCTGAGTGCCCGCAGCCCTGGCGGTCCCCATGCTGTGGCACCGAGCCAGGCCGGGCTCCTTGGGAGCTGCTCCGGGGCAGGGGCTCCATCGCACCCTCAGTTTGTCCCCGTCCCTCTCAGGAAATGCTGGTGTTGCTCTTGTCACCTGCGGCCACGAGCTCAGGGCTGAAGCCTTTGTGCACATCCCTCCCTGCATCCCTCCTTCCCACGTCCCTGCACATGCACAACCCTCCTTCCATCCCTTTCCACATCCCTCCCTGCATCCCTCCCCGTGCACATCCCTCCCTGCGTCTCTTCCCGTGTCCTTCCCCATGCAAATCCCTCCCTTCATCCCTCCCTATGCACATCTCTCCCCACACCCTGCCGGTGCCTCTGCTGAGCCAGGCAGCCGGCAGCAGTGGGATCTGGGCTGACAGAGGCCGGCTCAGGGCCCGGTGCCCTGCGGAGCCCCAAGGTGTAATGAAAGCTCAGGGGAGAGTATCGAGTGATCCTAAATGGATTTTCTCCATTAGCTCAGCTCCATCAGCCGGTTATCTGCTCCTGGAGTGCTCCAGGGATGGTGGCACCGGCACTCAGAGTGCTCCTGGCACCTGCTGCCTCAGCACAGCACCCACCTGCCGTGAGCAGGACCCATCCTGCCATCCCAGCACCCGCCTCGTTACAGGGCCGGCTGGTTTCAGGATGCCATTTTTGGGGGCAGCGTGTCCGTGGGAAGGGTAGTGGGATGTAGGGGGGACCCCACAGCCCAACCTTACCTGTGGATACCCCAGTGTTCCACCCTGCCATGGGGAAGGTGTGTGGGGGGGTCATGGCAGGGTGAGGGAGGGGCCGGCTCATTCCCGCACGCAACCATTCCCTGCTTGGCAAGTCGGAGTTCATCATTAGCCAGGAAATAATTAATTGTTGGGCAGACAAAAGGCATCGCTCGGCCCCCGCCAGAGACCCCGTCAAAGGGAGCTGTCAGGGGCGGGCGTGATAAATTACAGCTCGGCAGGCACGGCTGGGATGGGGACAGACCCGCCGTGTCCTTTTGCTGGGGGTCACCCCGGTCCGTGTCCCCCTCGAGCGCTGGGGTGGCACCGGGCTGGGGCAGGGCTGGTGGGGTGGCAGTCGGGTCCTTGCCCTGTCCGTCCTTCCGAGCCGTGTCCCCTGTGCCCGCCCGGCCCCGCCGTGCCGTCCCGCTGGGCAGCGCCGGCCGATTTCCACCGCGTCGGCGTTTTCCCGGTGATTGCGGGGCCGGCTCCTGCCGATCAAATTACTGCCATCGCTGCCGCCGCTCGCCCCAAATTCCCCGCGAATCCAAGCGCTCCAAGGTTAAAGAGTCATTGGTGCACCCACCACCCCCCGTCCTGCCACCACCCACGGTTCGGCCACCACGGGAAAATAGTGACCAGTGACCGAAATAATGGACCGGTCGGTGCGTGTTTGTGGTTCCTTGTTTGTCTCTTGTGCTGCTGGGCAGGAAGCACCAGCCCTGGGACAGGGAAATGGAGGCAGTGGATGCCACCCCGGTGTCACAGTGGGACTGTTCCACATCCCAGGTGTGACTCTGGGTTGACACCGGTGGAAATGGCTCGTGGAGTGCTGGGGCAGCAGCTGGTTTGGCTCAGAGACCAAAGGGTGACACTGATCCCCCCCAGGGCCCTTTTCTGCTGCCACCCGTCCCCTCCACCATCCCCTCACAGCACCCAGGACACCCAAAATCTCCTCCAACCCGGTGACGGTGGGACTGGAAGGCTGGGCACCTGAGGACAGGCTGTCCCTCGCCCCCAGGATGGCAGGGAGGTGACGGCAGATGGGACGAGAGTCTGGCACTGCCGCTGGCGGTGCCGCCGGGACCCCCCCAGCCTGTGGCTGTACCCACAGCGTGGCAGGACCAGCCACGTCGGGGCTCGGCCGTGCTAACGAGGTCACTCCCAGGGGGCTGTTTTACCCCGAGACCCCCAAAGGACGCCTTGATCTGGCCGTCCCCAGACGGCGGGGGGGCCCGGCTGTCACCAGCTGATAACCCCCAGCGGCTCCGTCCCGTGCCCGTTATCAGCGCCCGCCCGCCAGGCCAGACGCGGTAATTAGGGCGCTCAGCGTGAGCCGCCGGAGCACGGGTGAGCACGCGTGGGCCTGTGCGCCGGGCTGGCACGTGCCGGGATCCGGCTGCGAGAGACGTGCCGGGATCCGGCTGCGAGAGACGTGCCGGGATCCGGCTGCGAGAGACGTGCCGGGCCTCGACGGCGGCGGGGACGTGAGCGGGGCTGGTGCGCGCAGAGCTCGGTGTGCCGGGCTGGGATGGTGACCACCCGTGATCCGGGAGTCAGGGCGGCCTCTCCTCTCTCACCTCCTTCTGCCCCTGTCGCCTTCCTTGTCAGCCACCGCTGTGACCTCTTGTGCCACCTGGCTCTGCCCCTTCCGCGTCCATCTGGCTCCATGTGCCCTCCGCTGGCCCTCACCCTTCTCCCTCCTGAACCCTCGTTGCTCTCCCCGCTGGGTCCGGGGGATTTGGGTGTCCAGCGAGCCCCCTGTGCCGCCACTGCCATGCCCATCCCGTCATTCCCAGCCTGTTGTGCCCAGCCCTCTGTGCCCACCTCGCTGTGCCACTTGCCGTGCCCCCGCGGCTCCCTGGGAGCGGCCGAGGCGCTGCGGGCGGTAACACAATTACGGTTACGCTTTCCAGGCCTCGTCTCTGCGGCGGTGAATTTCTGCTGTGATTCGATTTCTGTGGATCCCAGCCGGCTGCCGCCATCCCCGGAGCCGGGCGGGCGCCGGCGCTCCCAGGGGAGGGCGAGGGGCAACCGCGGCCGGAGAGCCCTCGGTGCCATCCCGTGGGCATCGCGTCACCGAGGGCTGGCAACAAGGGGTGTCACAGCCGCCGTCCGAGGGGCTCCTGGTGCCACTGGCAGTGCCGTGCCGGGGTGTGAGGGCGGTGCCGGCTCCCCTCGGCGCACACGGTGCTCCCAAAAGCACTTGGGCAGGGGTTTGGAGCAGCGTGCCCTGCTCTGGACGGGGTGCCGAGGGGGCACACGGGAAGGGCAGTGTCTGGGCACAGGGGAACGCCGGGTGGGAGTCCAGGGTGGCTGAGCATGGTGCACTGGGGGGCTGGGGGGGTCATTCACCCACATTCTGGGGCTCGTGGTGCCTCCCCAGTCCCCTCCCAGGGGCTCTTGGCCGGCTCCTTTCGCAGCGTCCGGGCTGGGCTGCGGGAGAAGGAGCTGGAGCGGGACCTCTGCGCCGCCCCACTTTATTATTGAATTTAACCTACAGTCTTCCTTACATGCCACAGTGCCCCGTAACTAGTGCAGAGGCTGCTTTTATGTGCAAATGAGGCTTTTTTTTTTTTAATCTTTGACAGAGAATGTGCTGTGTTTACATAACAGAGGGCCCTGGTACTCTGGAGAGGGCCACTGACAGTGCTGGCAGGAGATGTTAAGAAAGATCTAACATTTCTGATCTCTGTTTAGCCAGAGGCACTGCGAGGCGGCGGGAGCAGCAGGGGAGGGTGGCTCCGGGGTGCCCGGGAGAACAGCTTGGCTGTGCCTGCCCCGGCCGGGAGGGCACCGGGGCCGGGCACTTGGGGCACAAGGGATGGAGCGGCTGCAGGGACGGGGTGGCACCAGAGGGTCACAGCGTGGGGGTCCCCGCGCTGGGATGGAGACCCCAGAGCCCTCTGCAACCCCACAGCGTGGGAAGTCCTGCCCTTCCCTTGGGCTGAGGGTGCTGCCAGAGGTTCGGGAGGATCCGGCAACCTCGGGGTGGCCAAAAGCTGGTGGTGGAGCCAGAAGCTGCTGGGACGAGCTGTCCCAGTTTTCCTTCCACGATCCACTGCCACCAGCAAAGGGAAAAACTCCTCCTGCCAGGTTAAGTGGAAAAATGACCAATATCCTCCGGCCTGCCAGGTTCAAGCGCATTAATTCCGGGGACTCGGTTAATGGCAGTATTGATTAGTCTCAGCACTGGGCTAACGAGCATCCATGCTAATGAGGGGTGAGTGGTGGGAATTGCAGCAGCTGGAGCAGTTCCAGGGAGCTTTGGCTGGGGGGAGAGGGTAGAGCACCCCAAAAAGGGGCTTTACCTTCCTGGAGACTGGGTTTGTCCTCCTGGGATAGGCGCTGGCACATGGAAAATGGAGTATTTGTGCCAAAAATACCATTTCCGATTGACATCTCTGCTTTTTTTCTGGACAAGAGAGTGATGTCATGAATCTGAGGGAAAAACCTGTCTGATCCATGCTGGCATCATGGCAGGATCCATTTATCTGGCTTCTCCGTGCTGTGCTGGGTCATCGTGGAGCAGTCAGCTCCCAGCTCGTCTGTGGGGTCAGTCAGCTCCCAGCTCATCTGTGGGGTCAGTCAGCTCCCAGCTCATCTGTGGGGTCAGCCACCTCCCAGCTCATCTGTGGGGTCAGTCAGCTCCCAGCTCATCTGTGGGGTCAGTCAGCTCCCAGCTCGTCTGTGGGGTCAGTCAGCTCCCAGCTCAGCCGTGGGGTCAGCCACCTCCCAGCTCTTGTGTTCACAGCTCTGGTTGGGTTTATCCCAGGCATGTGCAGGGTTACAAGCTCCAGGGTCCCTCTCAGGGAGACGCTGGGTGGGAAGGGATCTCCGTGATCCCAATCCCGCGCACGGCGCAGTGGGACCAGGGGCAAAGCCACCCTGGCTCTTCCCTGAAAAGCTACTCAGTTTTTGAACTCTCTGCTTTTTTCTTCCTTTTCTTTTTTTTCCACTGCAAACACTTGAAAGGCCCCGTTCCTCCCTGTGCTGTTCCCAACAGCCCCCCCTCTCTCTGCCCCCCCGGCCTCGTCTCGCCGCGGAACTGGGGGGGGTTTGTTGGTGACACCCCAAGTTTGGCTCTGCATTTCTTTTTGTGCAACTTGGCAAAAAGTGGGTTGAGGGGGGAGAATTAACTCGGTGTTTGGAGGATCGAGAGCAGGTTTTGCTTCGGGTACCAGCCCTGCATTAGGGTGCCAGCCCTGAAATGGTGTGCTGGCCCCAAAATAGGGTGCCAGTGGTGCAGTGGGGTGGAGCAGGCCGGGGCTGCTCAGACAGTGTTTTTGGCACCACTTTGGTGTGAATCCTCTCCGAGGTGCCTCGTGCCCAGGCCCCGACAGGCTTCCCCTCACATTTAAGCAAATTTGGTTTTCTTCTGTGTGCTAAAGCCTCCCCACAGCCCGTGGGAGTGGGCCCCGGATCCGCAAACAGGCTGAAATAACAGCTCCGGGGGTCCCCATTTGTCTCCGTGTCTCTCTCCTCGTACATCCCATCTCATCCCGCTCTGTCGCCCCGTCCTGTAATATCTCAGCATCTCCCTAAAGCAAAAGATGACAATAAAGTGTAAATGGGGAGTGTTGGCTCTGGATTGTAATGATGGCAATTTAGATGCCAGCCGTCATTTCCCCGCCGTTGCCCCAGGTAACAGGAGCCGCCGAATCCGGTGGGAGCGCGGCCGAGGCGGGACGAGGTTACCTCGGAGGCTGATGGCTGTCCTGGGATTTTCTGTCATTTACCCTGAAAGGAGGGAAAGGGAAATAGCCGTAAATGAAGGTGTTTGCCTTGGGAGCGCCAGGCTGAGTCAGGCTGGGGGTGCTGCTCCCCCATCCCAGCTGGGCCAGCACCGGTCTGTGACCAGCACCAGGGCTGGCAGGGCTGGGGAGGCACCCACTGGTTCTGCATGCAGTGTGTATCCATCACCCACAGTGCCCACCCCATCCTCATCCTCATCCCCATTCCCATCCCTGTCCCTATCCCTGCTCCCATCGCTTTCCCCATCCCCAGTCCTGTCCCCAGGAGAAAGGGAAAGGAAGAGAAGGCAAGGCAGGGAAAGGGAAAAAGAAAACCCTAAGGAGAAGGAGGGTACCTAAACCACCCCGTCTGTGCCCACCTCCCTGCCCTGTGCCCGGCCCATCTCTCTCCCCCCACGCTCCCGCTCGCTCCTTCTTTATTTTTTTAATCAGCCGCGCCGCTTTCCTGGTGCCGGAGCGTTTCCCAGCCCCACGCGCGCGCGCGCGCTCAGGAAACCTCATTAACACAGATCAAAAGGAGCTTTTAATGATTTATAAAGGTGCGGTAGTTTGGAGAAATTAAATAATTTAGGTGCTGTGTGTACGGCGGGTCCCCCCGGACCACATTACCGACACTCCGTGAGCCGCGGCACCGGGGACAGCGCCGGAGCCTCTGGGGACCGGGATGGGCACCGAGGGCTGGGGACGATGGAGATGGGGTGTCCCCTGAGTGTCATCTGGGGCTCAGCCAGGGTGGGGTGCTGGGGTCCCCCGGCACAGCCCGGGGCGGGTTTGGGAGGCACTGGGGGTGCTGCTGAGGTGGCAGCGTTTGCTCCCTGCCACGGGAAATGTTTGCCACCGTGGTTAAAATAAACCTTGGCGCCGGTGGGATGGGGCAGTAGGGTGTGCTGGACCAACACTGGGTGTCTGGGTACATCCAGCTCCGGCTCCATCCCCTCCCGGCCCACTCGAGTGGCTCCTGCCCCTTGAGCAAGGGAGAGGGATCTGCCTGCAGGACACTGGGAGCGACACACGGCCCAAATTGTCCCCGGCAGCCTTGCCTGGCTCCCACCCGGCGCTGCCGTTTGCGTCCCACGGGCTGACACTCTGCAGCGATCCCGGCTGCCCGAGGAGGAGGAGGAGGAGGAGGAGAAGAAGCAGATGGAAAACCAGCTTAAACGTTCCCGGCGTGAAGTCCGTCGCCGGCCACCGACTTGCCAGGACCCAGCCGAGCGCCGGGATTAATGGAGGAAAGAGCCCCTGGAAGGGGCCGATCCCCACTGACCCCCCCCCCGGCTCCGGGAGCCTCTTTGTGCCCATTTCCCCGGGTTGGGGGGACCCTGGCGGGGCTGGGAGGGGTGAGGGGGGCTGGCATGGGCCCCTGTGCAGCTGAATTCCCGTCAGGTTGTGTTTAATAGCAGGGGAGAGGGCGGCGGGGCTGGGGGGGATGGCTGGTTTGGGGGGGCGGGGAGGGGG
>JAWWMA010000090.1:1922323-1933282 GCA_035041425.1 Mionectes olivaceus | reverse complement strand
CGGGGTGGCTGGTTTGGGGGGGCGGGGAGGGGGAGCTGCTGTGTTTTATTTTGCTCTGTAATAGGCTTATTACTCCTGATCACGCTGTGACTATTTGAATGAAGGAGATTTCGGGAGATGAAAGCGGAAGGGAGATTTTAAGTCTCTCAGTGCCTGGCCCTGCAAGGACGGGTGCCCTTGGAGAGGGGGGGACCCCATACCCGGGACCCCCTGCCCCAATTCCCCCCTCGCCTCACTGCCCCCACGAGCCCTGTCCAGCCCCCAGTGGTTACAAACCTCCTAATTTCCAGCCTCAATTTATTCATGGCCGGTTTATACCCATTTGTTTATGTGCCAACACCGTTGCTCAGCTTAAATAGCTCTTTTCCATCCATAATATCCCCCCCCTCCCCGTATTCCAGCGGGCGCAATCATATCTCTTTTCAAGCTGTTCAGGAAAGAAAAATCTGAATTATTTAACCCTTGGGACACCGGCTGGTCTCGCAGGGTGTAGAGAGACAAATCTGCTTTGTTCCCACGCTGGGTCACTGCCTGGATTTGGGAGTTTTTTGGGGATGCTGCTGCTGCTCAGAGGGGAAACTGAGGCACTGGGTGCAGCTGAAGGGACCAGGACCAGGGTTGGGGCACAGGGTTTGCTCTCCTGTTTGGCTCTGAGCCGCAGGGGCTGGGGCTGCCTGTTTGGAAGGTTTTTTTCCCCTCCGTGGTGAATATCCAAGAGGTAAAAGCTTGGGAAGCCAGTGTTGCATCCTGTGGTGTCAGGCTGGGGTGCGCCGTGCTGGGGGTCCCCACAGCTCCCTGCAGCCCCCCTGTGAAGGGTGACCCCCTCCCCAGAACCCCCCCAACGGAGGGTGACCCCCTCCCTGCAACACCCCCCCCAATCTGTCTCCATCTGGGCCATTTATCAGCTTTAATCAGCTTTAATTCAGCAATTTGTCAGGCAGGCGAAGGCCCTTGCAGTGAGTTTTTCCAAAAAATATAATAATTATTATTATTATTCCCCTGATACATGGGGGGCCCCCCCCTCGTCTTTGCTTGGGCTTTAGTAACGATCATTAAAATAAATAATTTTTTTAAATAAAAGGCAGCAAGAAGAGGGGTTTTTTTGTGGGCTTTTCTTTTTTTTTTTTCAATATTTTTTATTGTTCTCCGTGCGTTTGAAAATTGTTTCCCGGTAAATTCCAGCCCTTTGTATTAATTTTACATTTTCCAATGTTACCTTGCCAGGGGCAGGGTTGGCACAACTGGCTCAGGAAAGGAGAGGGAAGGAGAGGGAGAAACCCTGCTCCTTAATTAGCGCGCTCCCTGTGTGATCAGAGAGCTTATGAGGCAGGTAATGAGCTGGAGGGGGGCTGCAGGAACCCCCTCCCTGCACCACCTCACCTCTCCCCCCCCTCCCCTTTTTGGGGTGCCTTTGGGATTACCCTTCACCCCTGGGCCCCGGGGATGTGGGATCACCTTCGGGGGATCCGTGTGATGAGTTTGGTCCGGTCTCAGCCCCGCTCGGGGGCTGTCGGGGAGCCCCGAGACGCTGCTTTGGGGGAGGCCAGGGGGGGTCGTGACCACCATCCCCATCCCACCAGGGCCACGGTGACCCCTCTGGCCGCTGGCCAAGCCCTGGAACTGTGGAGTGACCCCCATCTCTGGTCATGCCAAAGTTGGGGCGGGGGCTTCCTGCTGAGGGGGGGGCTGTTCTGTGGAGTCTCAAATTAATTAGCAAAGAAAACTCCCTCGATGAGGGCGGGGGGGGGAAGCCAAGCTGCCAGATTGGCTCCTGGGGGCGCCTGTGAATTTGGCCTCGAGCTTTCCCGGCTGCGGTGCCGCGAGCTCCGGGCTCTGGAGTTCGGGGAGGGGGGACACGGGGGTCGCCCCGAGGGGCTGGAGAGGGGGTGGCTGGCATGTGCCACGGAGTTCTCCAGGGCTGCTAATCCCTTAATCTCTTGGATAAGCAGTGCCAGGAACGCAAATGACACCGGGATGGTGGCGCTTGGCTGCGGCGATGCCGGTGCTCCGCCGGGATCGCCGGCAAGAATCACTTTTGTGTCGTTTCCTGCCGAGCGGCGCCGGTTTATCGGCGTAAAACAAAGAGGCTCTGGGTTAATCTGGAGCTTAATAGGGATACTGGATCCTGGTTAAACCCAGTGGCGAGGCCCTGGCACAGGCTGTGGCTGCCCCATCCCAGGGCATGTCCAAGGCCTGCTCGGAGCATCCTGGGCTAGTGGAAGGTGTCCCTGCCCGTGGCAGTGGTTTGGGTCCCTCCCAGCCCAAACCATCCCAGGTCGTGCCCCACTGACCCGGAGCTGTCCCGCAGGTTCCACCGCGGGGACTACACGGTGGAGGTGAGCATCAACGACTACCTGGACATCTACTGCCCGCACTACGAGGAGCCGCTGCCCGAGCGCATGGAGAGGTACATCCTGTACATGGTGAACTACGAGGGACACGCGTCCTGCGACCACCGGCAGCGCGGCTTCAAGCGCTGGGAGTGCAACCGCCCCGACTCCCCCAACGGGCCCCTCAAGTTCTCCGAGAAGTTCCAGCTCTTCACCCCCTTCTCGCTGGGATTCGAGTTCAGGCCCGGCCACGAGTACTATTACATCTGTGAGTGGGGAGGGGACGGAGGCGGGTCGGGGAGGGCGGCCTGGGGGTGTCCTGGCATCGCTGGCCGGGCTCGGTTTGTGTCGGTGACCCGGAATGTTGCAGACCCCCCAATCCAGCTGTGCCCGCAGCACATCTGGCTCGGGGCACAGATCCCGTCGGTTCGTGCTCGGCTGCCAGAAGCCTTCGTGGGGCTGAGTCACAGCCGTGGGCGTGAGCAGGACTGTCCTGGGGCCGTGGGGTGATGGGACACTGGTGCCATCCTGGCAGGAACATCGCTGGCACCAGTAATGGTGCTGCACCAGGGCTGTGGCACTGCCAGCCCCGGCTCTGTTCCCGTGTTCTCCAGTGTATTCCTGTGCCCTCCCGTGTTTTCTGTGCTCTCACATGTAATTCCTGTGTGTTCCCGTGCTCTCACTTACATTCCCACGCTCCCACATGTATTTCCTACGCTCTCCCGTGTGTTCTCGTGCTCCCACTTATATTCCTGTGCTCTCCCACGTATTCCCGTGCTCTCACATGCAATTCCCGTGCTCCCTTGTGCATTCCCGTGTATCCCTGTGCTCTCCCGGGTCTGGGCTCCCCTTTCTCACCCAAACCTGAACCCCAAACTGCCCAACCCGCTCTGGTGCTGGCGGCAGGACGGGGGTCCCTGGGAGGGCATTTCCACCTCTGGAGCTTCCGCAGGGGCTGGGGCAGAGGAGCCAGACCGGCTTCCTCGTGAGCTTGCTGGAGTCATGGAAAAATAACCCAGTGGTGCTGGGATAAAGCCCAGAGCCAGACGAGGCAGCGTGACCCCGGTGACACCAGGAGCCAAGGACCCGCCGTCCCCTCCGGAGCCACCACCACACTCCTCCGCCTTATCATTTCTCCCTCTTTTTCCTAAAGCAGCTGTTTTCAGCCCACTTAATTTGTTCCTTTTATCTATATTAAATTACCATTTCCCCCCCCCTCTCCCTCCTCCCCTCCCGTAAAATGTCACCGGCGCAGTAACTGCGGCCACAACTCACTCTCTTCCCCCCCCCCTTTATTTTATTTTATTTTTTTTTTTATTTTTTAATGTCGTTAGGGAGAGATTACACAGGAGTAAATGGGAAGCTGATCATTGCTAACCCGGTTAGAATTCCCGTCATGCGGAACATTAGAAATTATGCCTCTTTGAGGAACCGTATTTAGCAGACATGAAAGAAAAGAAATTACCTCCTCCTCGAGCCCATGGATTGGAATCCATTAACCCGCCGGCACCGGGACACGCTCGTGGCCCTGGTGTGGGTCAAGGGCAGCTCGTGGCCCTGGGGACCAGGGGATGGAGCTGGGATGGGATGCTGTGGGGTGGGATGCTGTGGGGTGGGATGCTCTGGGATCCCCGTGCTCAGCACAGCACCTTCTCCTTCCCCCCCATGATGGGGTGCAGCCCCCAAAACGCAAAAGAAAAGCAAAGGTTCCCAAAAAAAAAAAAAAAAATCTGCTTCAATTAAAAAGAAAACGATAGAGAAAATTAAATTCCTTTATAAATATATATATATATTAAAAAAAAAATCCCATTTTCTCACCCCGAGAGGGACTTTCACCTCGATAATTACCACAATTCCTCCCTTCCTTCCAGTGTTTATCACTGTTACTCAGTGCTTGACCCTGGCTTTGTCTCTGCCCCTCCCAACCCACTCGTCTCTCTCCCCTTTTCCTCCCCTGCAGCCGCGTCCCCCCCGAACATGGTGGACAGGCCCTGCCTGAAGCTGAAGGTTTATGTTCGACCAACGAGTAAGTGGGAGGTTGGGGGGGTCCCTGGGGGTCCCTGGGGGGTCCCTGGGGTCACCCTGTGGGGTGGGACACGGGTGGGGAACAAGGACCCCCAACCCTGACAGAACCATCCCAGCCTGTCCAGCCCGTGGTGGGCAGATAGGGGGGGAGAAAAAAAATAAAAATTAATAGCAATAATCGTCTCTGCGCTGTGGCTACTTCTCCGAGTCGCATAAATCAGCCATTTAAAAAAAACAAATTAATAATTTTCTTCTCCTGTTAACGTGTAATTAGCAAATGGCAGCGGCTCTCCCCGGGGACAGCGGAATGTCACCGGGTAACGGATGGCTCTCGCCTCCTTCCTTTAGTGGCTTTAAAATAAAACCCAGCACCACGGAACCGTCTGTAAAAACTCATCATGTTCCACCCAGAACGAGGGGAAAAAAAAAAAAATCTCTCATTTTAATAATACTGGGATTTTTTTTTATTTCCACTTTGCTGAGGGGAAGGGAAGGGGAGAGGGGCTGGACCCTGGGGATGGTGAGGGGTCCCCGAGGGGGCACCTGGGCACCCCTCGACTGGGTGCTGAAACATTCCCCGTTGCAAATGCCTGGCACAGGGGACCAACCCCCTGTCTCGAGGTCACTGCCATCCCACCGGCTCACACATCCCTCTCTTCCTGCTGTCCCACAGACGATTCCCTCTACGAGTCCCCGGAGCCCATTTTCACCAGCAACAACTCGTGCTGCAGCCTCAGGGTCCCGCCGGCCGCGCTGGCGGTGGTGCCGGTCGTCTGGACGCTCCTGGCCTCGTAGCACCGACCCCGACGCGCCGGGAGCGGCTCCGCGGGGCAGGAACGGCCCGGGGACGGATCCTGCCCACCCCGAACCGCCTGGATGGTGCCCGGGGAGGTCGCCGGTGCTGCCGGCGAGGATCCTGCCGTGGCACGGTCATCCCGCCGGGAACGGTGCCGGGTTGTCCCGCGGGATGGATCCCGGCTCCCATCCCTGTCCCGCAGCTCAAGCTCCGGCCGTCCCGGTCGGGCGTCGCTTTTTACATTTCTAGACCAAATACAGAGTCCTCGTCCGTTTGTGTTTTTGTTTTTTTTTTCTTTTTGAAGGAAAAACAACAACAACAAAAAAGGTTTTTATTTTTATTTGTTGGGTTTTTTCCTGGCCGGGCCCCCCCGCCCAGGCCAGACTGACCCGCCCGGGACCAGGCTCAGCCCCCGCCCGGTGGAGCCTCCGGATTGCCGGGACCGCCGGACACAGCGATGGTGCCAACGGCTCCGTGGGCACGGACTCCTTCCCAGCCCGGCCACGGGACGTCACAGAGCCGGTCAGGACAGCCCTGGACACTCCTGGACACTCCTGGACACGGGGGGTCTGGACAGACACGGCCCCCACCGAGCCCCTGGGGGGGGTCGCCCCGTTCCCTTTGCTCGTGCCGCAGATGGCACCAGTGTCCCCATGGAACACCAGGACAGCTCCGTGAACAGCAGAGGAAACCGGATACAGCCAAGGGGAGCACCGGGAACGGCCGGCACGGAGGCACTGGGATGGCCAGTGCTGGCAGCACTGGGATGGCCAGCATGGAGAGCAGCAGGAATGGCCAGCTGATACAGGGAGCAATGGAATGTTTGGCGTGGAGAGCGCTGGAATGGCCGGCACGAGGAGCGGTGGGAATGTTTGGCTGGCACAGGGAGCACGGAGGGAATGGCTGGCACAGGGAGCACCGGGGACGACTGGGACTGGGAGCACCGGGAATGGCCAGCACTGGGAGCACTGAGGATGGACGGCACTGGAGAGGACTGGCACTGGGAGCGCTGGGAATGGTTGGCACTGAAACTGGCCGGCACTGGGAACACCGGGAATGGCTGGCACTGAAACTGGCCGGCACTGGGAACACCGGGAATGGCCGGCTGGCACGGGGAGCACCGCCGGGCGCTGGGAGCCGGCGGGCCGGGCTCGCCCAGCCGTGGGCACCATTCCAAGGGCATTTGTCCGACGCCGGGGCTGGAGCCCCTGCCGGAGCAGGGCTGAGCTCGCCGGGGCAGGAGGAGGCTGTGCCATGGATTTTCCTCCTCCGCCCTGCACCGTGTCCCCCCGATGCCTTGGGGGGGTCCAAGAGTCCCCCCGGGGGGGGCCACGTGCGGGACCTTCGTGGTGCTCCCCATGGTCACCCCTTTGTCCCCCGACATTCTGGGGCTGGGCTTGGGGATTTTTCCCTTTTCCTTTGCATTAATAAGCAAACCCCCCCCGAGCCCCCTGATCCGAGGTCGGCCCTGACCCCAGGGGTGGCAGGTCCCCAGGGAGGGGTCCCCCCCCTCAGCCCCGGGGTCTGACCCCTCCTCGCCTTAAATCTGGGGCTGTCCCACCCGGGGGGGGTCCCATGCCTGTCCCACAGAGCCCCCCCTATTCCCCAGGGGGTTGGTGGTCCCAGGGGATGCTGGTGAAGGGCTCAGACCCGGCCACAGCCCCCCTATTCCAAGGATCCCAGCCCTTCCCGTGGCGGGGGCCGGGGGGGCTCCATCCCTGTACATACAGCGCTATACTGTGAGCAGTTTTTTTTTTTAATGTATTGTTGAGAATGGATTTTATGGAAGGGTTTATCTTATTTTTATTTTATTTTTATTTTTTAGACTAGGAAGCTGGAATCTCGCAATAAGCTCATCTCGACCATCACAAAAAAAAAAAAAAACCAACAAAACCCCCCCCCCCAGACAACCAATTATTATAGATTTTGCTGAGAGACAGAGCAACTATGACCACCAAGTCTAACCAACTTTGAGTTCATCTGTAAAAGTTCAGATCTCTGTCACTAGACATCCCAGGACAAATGCAACTTACAATCAACTACTTCTGAAGGTTGACAGACTTTTTTTCAGAGAAAACCACTGGGAGTATGCATTTATTATCCTATGTGTATCAGGGTACTAGTCACCAATTCCTAACTTACCTCATCCAATTGTGGCCTCATTTAGGAAGCCGTGAGTGCCAAGCCTTCAGTCGTTATGAAATTGTCTTTTACACTGACAGATCACTTTGTCTGGAAACACAGAGGTAAAACTATGTATATGTAATTCTGGGGATTTTCTTAACAATGTGTAGTGTCTTGGTTGATGCCTAATCTCCTCTGTTCTGAGAATAATAAATTAGTTCAACTGTTAAATATATTAGTATTATAACAGGAAAATAACCCACCTGAACCAGTGTTTCTGCAAGGCCCAAATCTAGAAAACTGCAAAATGCAGGCTGTTTGGTTGTCTGCACAGCAGTTTTCAGTAGTTTTTTTAACAACTTAAGAAATTCCCTATGACTTCTATCTTTCAAAGATATTGGTTTCTGTAATATTTTAAGTATATGTAATTTATCTGCTCTTCTTCATTGGTGCCCAACTATGCATAGGAGACTATATGAACTCTTCACTTTACAGAAGACAATACTGTGTCTTACTTTTTCCCTGCTTCATGTAGAATTGTACTGTAATAGTTCTACATCAGAGAGCAGCCATGCATATTCTCAGAAGAGAGATATGATATTGATATGCTAATATTCAGTTATTTATTAAATACTCATGTATTAAAATTATATGCATGTTTATAACAGGTTCATATTTATAACTAACTTTTGTTAATGACATGTGTCTTAAGCAATGTAACACTGTAGAAATTTTGTGTGCTGTTATTGAGATATCCTTCACTGAGATTCCCAATACAGTAGAAGTAACTTATTTCGTAACACTGCGTATAGTAAGGATCCTAAAATATATTTTTGGCTTTTGATATATATGTGTTACAGTTTCTGTTTATGTTGAAAATTATGTCTCACATTATTATTAATCAACTTGTCTGAAGGAAACATACATTCCGGAAGAGTATATCTCATTGTATTTACTAAGATAGTATAATTTTGATCTTTGAAAGTAATCAAAGGCTTTTTACAGGGAAGTATGAAATATCAAGCTCAGTGATAGTCACCATTCAAAATTCTTCATTTTCATTTATATAAAATACAGAAAAAACAAATAATATAATTTGGTTTTTACATCCGACAATTTTAAATATTTAAGTGATGACTGAATGAAAAAAAAGATCTCTTTATAAAAACCTTGTGACCATGGGGAAAAAAAAAGGTATGGATATTTAAATTGGGAATGATCTTGCTCTTAGTTCCTGATTTCAAAAAAACTCCCATACAGTACTGTTTCTGATTTTCACCCCTCTTTGGAAAGAGAGGTAATTTTTCCTTTCTGACTTGTTACTGTAACTACTCATACTGTTGAACTCTGATGATCACTTGTATTTTTCATGTTAACCAAACTAAAGAACAGTCTTGAAGCTGAAATAAACTTAACATGTTTTTTCAGGTCAATTCCTTGTTGTGATACTGTGCTAAAGACTTTGTGCCTCCTTAATATTCAGCTATTGTACAAGTCTTAGTGCAGTTGTGGCAACCCTTTAGTACTTGTGCTTCCTTTGTGCTTATATGTGTGTATACTTTTCTTGCTAAATTGTTTTATCTAGAAATAGTCCTTAAGTAGCAAAGAAACACTTTCATATGTGATGTCATTTTCTATTCATCAAAATCTCTTTGATTTAGAAGGATGGCTCAAATGGAAGACTACAACAGAAATGTATAGCAGAGTGTTTGCCATTAGTCAGTTGTTAGTGGTTTTTACACAGGTAACCACAAGTCTTTAATGGCCAGACTTAAAAAAAAACCCTTTAGATGTATAAAGGGTTCAAAAAGGTTTATGAAATGAAATCTCTAAACTCTTATTTACTGTATTGAGAATTGATAACAAGAAGCACTTATGCAGGTTGAGGCTGTGTAGCTCCCACTGCCTAAATATTGTTAGGCTAGAGTTAATTTCGTGCATGAGGAAACAAAACATGGAATGCTGTGGATATGTGCGTTGTATATAGTTAGATTCTGCTGATTTAGCTCTGGGGAGTTTTTTAATGCTTTTATGTGTTTGTTCACAGTTTTGCAAATACTCCTGTATTGTTTAAATAATTACATCTTTAAAAGAGATATGGGTACTGTTTTTGAGTACTGAACTCAAATATTGTATAGAATTAAAGACAAATTAGTCTGATCTTTCTAGGGATTTTTAGAAGGTGGGAAATGAAATAGCCCATTACTCATGGTTCTCTTTAAAAAAAAATTACCACTTCAACTGTTTGTTCTTACCTTTCTTGGATTCATAGTTAGCAATATATATTAGTTAGCAAAATGGTCAGAAATAATATTTTTCTCAGTGTTTTTACATTTTTTTTTTCCCCTAGTTGAGAGATACAAAGTCAGCAGATCAGAAGACAACATTGCTACATTTTCTCGTAGAAGTGTGTGAAGAAAGCTATCGGGACGTCCTGGATTTTGTTGAGGATTTTCAGCATTTAGATAAAGCTAGTAAAGGTTTGTGTAGCTAACTAAAAGTTTTGATTTTGATACATTACAGTGTCTTGTGTGTGGAATGAAGCTTATTTTTTACAAACAATATTTAAAAAATATACATTAATGGTCTATATCATGGGTCAGGCATTTGAGCTGCTGCAAATGATCTTAAAGAGACTTACTGTTTGGTCCTTTAACACTTACTGTAGGATTTACCATTACATTTCTTCTAACATATCTTCTAGAATCATGTTCCAAAACAGATTTCTTTTAAAAGTTCTTTTCTATTAACAGAACTTAATTCCAACTTTCAATCTTTTATATAGTAAGGGTATCACTCAGTGTCTTTTAATTTAGAAATTCATAAAGGCTGGCATGGCATCGCTTAATTTTATTTTATTTATTCAAAACATGGAACAATTTTGTCTTCCCAGTGTGTGTTCTTCACGCAAAGGTAGTGTTGAAAGTCTGAAAAAATGTCACTGTTTCATTATGAAGTATGGGATATGGTAAATCTCAGTATAAGTACCAGTGGGTTTTTTACAGTTAATTTCTTAATTAAGAATGTCTTTTCCGTATTTTTTCACAGTTTAAGTAATTTAAGCAGATTTAAGCACTGAGTAAGAAATTAATGCCACCTCAGCATTGTCCTACTGGACAGGAAAAAAAATGTCAGGAAAAAAAAATCAGATGGCTGTCTCAGTGAATAATTTTTTTTAATTTATATAGGTTTAGAAAATATCACTGTTTATCTGTATTGCTTTGTCACTCTTAGGTCTCAGTCAGTCTCCCTGCCACAAATTACAGCTTTGCAAAACCTGCTTCTGATGAAGAACTTGAGATACTGGTCTCTTACATAGAGTTCCCTTCTCGGTGTCCTGGTTCTTAAAGTTTTCAATTTTACTTAGTGCATTGTAACCACTTAAAAGTTCATTTATTTCTGAATAACTGTCAGTGTTTCAAGCCTTTCACCGAACTGTTTGTACTGGTAGCAGAAAGAGTTTCTGCTGTATATGAATTTAGTGTTTTTATCATAATTTGCAGTGTTAACTAGTCACAAATTTTTTTTTTCATTACCATGATGTTATTGTTTGTATTGTGGTTGAATTTTTTATATCAGACAGTGTGCTGGTTTAAAAGTTAACCATCAGGGGAAATGAACTCAATTCAAAAGAGAGATTATAAGTCAGAATAACAATTTAATAAAATAATACAATAAGCACGA
>JAWWMA010000090.1:1902376-1913433 GCA_035041425.1 Mionectes olivaceus | reverse complement strand
GGAGCAGCTTTAAACACTGGAATCTCCAAATATTGTCTGGGAGCAGCTCCGGGATGTTGGTCCCTTCCCCACAAACACCCACGGACCCCCCAGTCCAGCCCCGGCTCCCGTGGGGGCTTCACTTGGTGGGTCCTGCCGGTGTCCCCTGGGCCGTGGGGGGAGTTTTTCAGGAAACCCTGGAAAGTGATCCCCTTCATTCACACGTGGTGGACCCCAGCCCAGGATTAACCCACATGGCTGATCACACCCCTCTGATAACGAGCCTGGCTTAATTAAAGCTGGTTTGGGGAGCCCCAGTGCTCTGGCACGCTCCCTCTCCCCTTCCAGCCCCACCAACCCCACAGGAGCTGCCGTGAGTCCCCATTCTGGGGGTCCCACCACCCTGCGCCCCCCGAGGGGCTGTGCTAAAGCCAGAAACCCTCGGACGAAGCTCCAGGGACTCAGCGAGGTGCCAGTGCCACGTGTCCTCTGTCACCAGCGCCCTGGAGGGAGGTCACTGCCACTGCCCTTGGCCGGTGCTGAGCGGGGCAGCCCTGGCGTGACCCCCCCTTGCCCCCCGTGCCCCCTGCCTGGGTGGGAGAGGTATCCAGAGCCCCGAGCATCCCACGGTGGGAGCAGGGAAAGGGCAGAGGGGCTTCAAGGAGGGAGCAAAGCCCCTCTGCCCCGAACCCCAGCACGTGTGTACGCCCCCGTGAGCCACCCCGAAAAAGTTACTGTTGTGGGGGGGGGGGAAAAGAGAGAATAAAAGGGGAAAAAAAAAAAGAGAAAAAAACAGGGGAAAAAAGGGCAGGAAAGTCCTGCGGCCTTTTGCCTTGTCAGTTCTCCGTCTGCTGTCACTCAGCCGCCGAATTCTCCTTCAAGTTGTCATAGCGAGGCTGGCGGGGATTATGCGGCGGCTCTGTCCAGAATTGATTCATGTGGAACGCGTGCTTGACGGGCGGAACCGCTGGGCTGAGCGGGAGCCGCTGAGACCCCCGATTTTCCCACCTTCCTCACACAATCTGGTATTGTTTGGCCGCAGCCTTAGTGATCCCTGCGCCGGGGCTGTGACTGACACAGCTTTGAGGCTCTAAGGCGTATTTTGAATTTCTAAAACCTCTCAGGAAGTCCCCGGGGTGCCTTCTGCCATTGTCTTGTTCCTCCTTTCGCCTTTTTCCCTTTCCACCCCGAACCCCTCCTGCATCCCCCGCCGCCTCCTCCTCCCCCTTTTTTTGCCCCTTCCTCCCCCTAATTCCAGCCCCTCAATCCCTGACACAACCCCTTTTTTTTTTTTCCTTTCCCCCCGTGTTGATGCTCCGACTCTCCCCGGAGCTGCTCAGCCACTTCACAAACACGATTTAAAAAAAAAATTAAATAAAACAGGGAAAAACTAAATAAAGCTCTAAAAGTTCCCAAATCCTTGATCCGCTGTGGAGAAGAAGAACTTTACTTGTTTGCTTTTAATCAGCTGACACAAACCCTGGGATGTGTTGAAAAATAATAATAGTAGAAATAAATCTTTCGCCGAGTCATAATGGAAATAAATCTTTCACCTAAACTTAATAGAAATAAATCTTTTCCCTAATCTTAATAGAAATAAAGCTTTCGGCTGATCTATCGTGTTCTTGTGCCCGTCCTGCTGCCCACGCTGCTCCCGGCCATCCATCCCTCTCCATGCCCACCCATCCCCATCCCTCCCATCCAGCCCCACCGGGGCCATGCCGAGGGGCCATCCCGCAGGATCTGGATGAGGAGTTTCCAGCTGGATGAGGCTTTCCCAGCAGGAGCCCCCCGAGGGGGAGCAGAGCTCCCGTTCCCCCTGCTCGGATCGGGCTGTTCCCGGCGCAGGGTCCGGGCTCTGCCCCGGCCCCCCACGGCCCCTCCGGGCTCGGCACTGTATAACCATTTCCCATTTCCAGTCTTAATCTTATAAGAATGAATTGAGAATGACCAGTGTAAATACACAGGTGCCACTGGGAGCAGAAAGCACTCTTTAATCTCGGATATGAAAACAATTCCCTGCTCCGCGCGCTGGCAATCAGCGAGTGCCATCAGCGCCGCGCTCTCCCCGGGAACACGAGAGCTTATAAATATGAATTAGTGCAGAGAAAATCTACTCTCTTACCTAAAGCTAAATGTTATCTGGGTCCCTTTCCAGCAGTGGCTGACATTTCCAGAGTGCTTTTAGTCACATCTGCGGGAAGACAACTCATTTCTTGTCTGGAAAAAAAAAAAAAAAGGGAAGAGAGGGAGAAAGGGAAGAGGGAGGAAGCAGAGGAGTACGCAGGGAGACGCTGGGAAAGAGGGAATGCTGGATGCCTGAGCCTCCTGCAGGAGAGGGGAGACGCTGGGTGGGCTCTGGGTTGGCTCCTGGAGCCAAAGCTCTGAGGCAGCGGCACAAGGTGATCCCACCTGAGCAAATGTGGGCGTTCGTGGCTGGGGCATCGAGTTGTCTCAGGGTGGGCCCGAGTGTCCCCCATCTCCTGGGGTCCTGCTGGGTGGGACATCGGAACGGGGTCCCCATCCAGCACCTCGGCTGCAGAACCGAGAGGTGGGAGCAGCCAGTGCCACAGGGAAGGTGTGTCCTGTGGGATTGGGGTGTCCTGGGGGTCAGTGTGTCCCAGGGGTCAGTGTGTCCTGGGGGTCAGTGTGTCCCAGGGGTCAGTGTGTCCTGGGGGGGTCAGTGTGTCCCAAGGGTCAGTGTGTCCTGGGGGATTGGGGTGTCCCAGTGGGGTCAGTGTGTCCTGGGGGTCAGTGTGTCCTGGGGGGGTCAGTGTGTCCCAGGGGTCAGTGTGTCCTGGGGGGGTCAGTGTGTCCTGAGGGTCAGTGCCCACAGCCCTGGCACAGAGCCTGTTGGATTCTCCTCGTTGAGGGGAGACTGGGACAGTCTGAGGCCCACAGGGATCCTGGTGATCCACGGATGGGCCACCTGCTGCTGCTGGTGGAGCACCTGTGGAGCACCAGGAGCAGGAGCTGATACCCGAGATGGAGACGGGAACATCCCCAGGGATACCCAGAACCAGGGATGTTCAGCAGGTCTGGCCTGGCACAAAGAGGGGCTGTGCTGCCCTGCCAGAGCTGGGGAAACTGAGGCACAGTGTGGGAACTGCTCCCAGGGGCCAAGGGGATCTCCTTGGAAAGCGGGGAGCTGGCGGGGCAGGGAGCCCTGGGCATCCCCAGCAGCAGGAGCACGTCCCACACACGGGGTTTGCTCTGCTCCAGCAGCATCCCAGCCTCCAGCACCTCTCCTCCCCTCTGGCTCTGGGAGCACGAGGGACCTCCCAGAGGGCCCCACGACCCCCCGGGCTGGGGATGGGGCAGGATGTGACCCCACAGCAGCTGCAAACCCCCTCCCTGCTCCCTCCCACCCTCCCACCGCCCCGCTCTCCCCGCAAACGCGTCTGCGAGGGAAGGATCCAGAGCCCGGAGAGGCTCTAATGGGATGCTTAAGCCGCCTTTTAGGTTTTTAATGAGCGGATCCCGGCAGGAATGCTAAACACGGGCAGGTACAGCCCAGCCTCGCCGGCAGCCGCGCGTGTTCCCGTGTCCTTGTCTGGCTGAAGTGAGCTCTGACCTCATTTGCTTCGCACCGTTCAATTAACGAGGCGAGCGGCGCTGGGATGAAGGGGGGGAGGGGGGATGATGCTGGAGGGGGTTCACCCCGTGTATTAATTTCCATTTTATGTTCCAAACAATTGAGCAGCACACGGAAGCAGCCGGTCCCTCGCGGGGCCGTTCCCAGACTCCGCTGTGCCCGCGCTGGGATTTGTTGGGGACACCTCACTCATGGTTTGGGGGGACCGTGGGGGTCCCTCCTCTGGCCTCACCATCCCCTTCTCCAACCAGGGAAGGGCCCTGTCACCGTATTTGGTTCATGTCCCTCCATCTTGTGCTTCATCCAGAACGTCGGTGGCTGCCAATGAGACAGAAATGATTGGGAAAGGGCGACGGAGGGAATGAAATGTTTCCCGGGATGTTAAAATAGCCACTTCAGGCACCTAAATTTATGCTGCTCTGAAATGGATTTTCGTCCAGTGTAATGAGAGAGCAGAATAATTAATTCCTCTCCCGCGGACAAAAGGCTGGAGGCTCAAATCCAGCCCCACCGTCCCACTGAGGCGGAGGAGGATGGGACAGTTCTTGGAGCCAGGGCTGGATCATGGATGTGCAGCCCAAGGGTTGGATCCACACCCTGGGAATGTGTCCCTGCTGGGGACAAGGTGCTGCAAAGGGCAGTCCCCTCCTCTTGAGGATTTTGGGGTGCTGGGGTGTTCAGGGGACTGGAGCTGCCCCATCCCAATGTCCCTCTGCCCAGGCCGGATCCCACACCCCATCCAGTGCCCACCCAGGGGTGTCTGTGGGTGCTGTGGGGGGATTGTACCCCTCGCTAAGACCTGAATTGTGGGGTTTCCGAAAGGAAGGAGCTTCCTCTGTGCTTCCAACACAACCCCCCACTCTTTGGGGGCCGGGGATGAATGGGGGGAATTGTGCTTGTTTGGGATCAAGTGATAAATATTAATTATGCAAAGCAGCCTTTTCCAGCCCACCCTTGTCTCTGTAGCATTCCAGGATGGGGGAGCAATGGAGGCAGAGTCAATTTATTCATGGAGCAGGTCACTCCCCGTACGAACATCCCTTTCAAAAGGGAGTTGCAACTGGAGGAGATCAAGCAGGGTTGAGTTTGCCTCCCTCAGATATGATAAAATATTCTAATAAACACTCTGGAATCCATAGCGAGGACGATGTTTTGTGTTGCTGAGACCTTCGCAGCAGCATTTTTTGTGGGGGTCTCCTGCTGCCCCTTGGCCCCACTAGTGGGTCAGTGCCCCACAGGGTGCACTCCCTATTTCCAATTTTTAGTAAGAAAACAGAAATTGGACATTCAGGAGGAATTTCATCCTCCCTTTGCTGCAGGAAACACAGCAGCCCACAGGACATGGGTATAACTGCACCCCAGCCCCATCCCCACTCCTGGACCCATTGTGGACCCATTCCCATCCCATCCCCACTCCCTTCCCATCCCTGGCCCCACCCCAAACCCATCCACAGTCCCAGCCCACACAGTCTCATCCCACCCCTGGCCTCACCCCACCTCTCTCCTCAATCCCAAGTCCATTCCATCCTGTTCCTGGCCCCAGCCCACCCCATCCCTAATCCTCGTCCCACCCCTGCTCTGCCGTTCCCAGTCCCATTCCCACCCTTCCCAGCTCATTCCCGCTCCATCCCCGTAACCCAATCCCGCCCCAATCCCAATCCCAGTCCCTCCCCGTCCCCTCCCACCCCCGTTTCCCCCCCGCCCCCCCCGTCCTCATCCGGTGGGCGACGGCGTCACCGTGCGGCCACCGGGAGCAGCGCCCGCGCCCCCCGGCAGGACGCGACCCCCTGTCCCGGGCTCCGGGGGCTCGGGGGGACGAGCCCCGGCCCCCGGTGGGTGCGGGGATGCGGGTTCTCCCCGGCGTGCGGGGCAGGGTGGGGGGCTCAGCACCGGGAGGGTGCGGGGTGGTCCCGGGGATCGGCCGCGGTGCCCCCGCCCCGGCCCCGCCGCGGGGCCCGATCCTGTCGCTGCGGGCTTTGGGGGGTCGGGGCCGCCCGGACCCCTCGAGCACCGGGCGGGTCCCGCAGCCCCGGGGGGCGGGTGGGGGCGGGTGCAGTGACGGCGCCGGGCCGGGGGGTGGCACGGCCGAGCCAGGCGGGAGCGCCGCGGCCGCCGGTGATGCTGCCGGGGAGGGTCCCGGTGCTCCGCAGCCCCGGCACCCCCTCCCCACCTTCCTGTCTCCCTGCAGCCCCGCGCTCCCGCTTCCCGGCGGCTCGGCAGCCTCCCATCCCTTCATCCTCCCCTCCCTTCATCCTCCCATCCCTGTATCCGTGCTGCCCAGCGTCCCTGCGCTCCCGCATCCCGGCATCCCTCCATCCCGGCATCCCTCCATCCCTGCATCCCCCCGGCCCTGCATCCTCCCATCCCTCCATCCCAGCGCCGCTCAGCGCCCTGTGAAGCCCCGGCAAGGATCTGAGCCGTGACCCGCCGGTTTTGGGGAGCCGGGAGGGGCCCGCACGGGCCCGGGGTGCCGGGGCCGGGCTCAGCACCAGCCCCGGGGCGGGTGGGGGCTCAGGACCCCCCGAGCCCACCCTCGGCACAGCGCCGGGGATGAGGCAGCGCCGCGGGGGCCACGAGCGACGCCGCAGGTAACGGTAAGTGCCGGGCCCCGACCCCACCCCAAAACTGCCGGGGCTGCGGGGGTGGGAGGGGGGTCGGGGGGGGGGTTTAGGGGCGGCTGCAGGATTGGGGGTGCAAACCCAGGCCGTGGGTGCAGCCTCTGGCCTGCCGGGCTCTGCATAGCCCAGGGATCCCCAGAAAGGTGGGGATGGGGCAGGAAAGGTGGGAAAAGCCATGGGGGGACACAGGACACCACGGGAGGGGGGGGACGGGGGCATTATCTCGGAAAAGGCAGCGTACGTGCCTGGTGGGAAGGGGATTTGTGGCTGTGATTCCACGGCGCTCGATAATCCCGAGCGCTGGTTTTCCCCGGGCCATCTGGGCACCGGCGGGGGGGCCGTGGCCATGCCGGGGTCTCCCCTTCCCAGCAGCTGGCAGGAACTCGCCACCCCCAGCCCACCATGCCGTCCTCCAAGAACCAGAGCGAGTTCTGGATCGATGGATCCCACCGCGAGGTGGCCCTGGAAGATTTCTACGTCGTGGGCCCCGAGCTGGGACGGTACGGGCTGGGGTGGGGGGGGACAGGGTGGGACTGGGGGGGGGCAGGAGATCTCCTGGGATGGGAGCGTGTTCTGGTCAGGGCAGGGACGGGCCTGGTGGGGAGAGGGGTGGAAGGATGTGGGGAGGGACAGAGGGATGTGGGAAGGGGTGGAGGAATACAGGGCGGATTGGAGGGATTCAGGGGGATGGATGAAAGGGGGTGGAGGGATGCAGGGAAGGATGGGGAAGATGGATGAGGGGGGTGGGTTGTGGCAGACCCTCCCCTCACATGTAACCTGGGCTTTGGTTTGTGACGCTGTGGCCACGGTCTGGGATTGTTGTGGAGGGCTGGCAGGGTGGGCCCGGGGTCCCTGTGTGTGTGGAGCTGCACGTTCCTCACCCATGGTGGGGAGCGGGGTCACCACTGAGGATCCATTGGCAGAGGATCCTGATAAACAGCAGTTTTGGCAAAAGCAGGATTTTAAGGGCTCTTATTGAGGTGTGGCCAAGTCAGTCCAGGGCTTGGCAGTTCCCGGCCCTGCAGAGAAGGAGGTAGGACAGAGGGACAGGCCTGGAGCCCCCTGGAATCCATCCATCCATCCATCAAGGTTTAAATCACACTGGTCTCAGTTTTGGAGCCACCCAGCCACAGCCACACGCCCAGATCCAGGTGGGATCTGGGGCACTGGGAGCCCACTCACCATGCACAGCTTTCCTTAGTGCCTCTCCTGTCAAGGCGGGGTCCAGCTGTGGCCAGGGAGCCCCAGGGAGCAGGAGAGGGATGGAGGGAGCAGGAGAGGGATGGAGGGAGCAGGGGAGGGATGGAGGGAGCAGGAGAGAGATAGAGGGAGCAGGGGAGGGATGGAGGGAGCAGGGGAGGGATGGGGTGGCAGTGGGGAGACCCCAACCCCGGGGCTGCTCCTGGCCATCCCTCCCTGCACGTGCCCGCACTGCCGGCCCGGGCTCTCTCGGCAAATCCCATTGTTCGACATTTTCCAGTTCATCTGGAAAGCAAATGCAATTATCTCCTGTCCAGCCGAGGTTGATTGGGGATATTTACTCGAGGCCCTGAGCGGCTGCGGGGGTGGTGGAGCCGGGGTCGGGGGTGTAGCGAATTCCGACGCCAATCCAACCGCGGCCGTAATTGGGGAAATGTGAGGGGCAGCCGCGGGCACAGCGGGCCCTGGAGCCACCCCGGCTCCTCCTAAACGCCGAGCCGAGCGCTCCTAAATGAGCTTGTTAACGACGGGAATCGGGCTGGGAATTGTCCGTGCGGAAAAATCTGGTGGGAGGGCGACTGGTCCAGGCTGGGATTCGGCTGCTGGCGAGGGGGTGGAGGGTCCTGTCCCTGCATCCAGCCCGGCTTGGAAATTAAGAGAAAACCTCCTGGCCTGTCCCGCTGGAAGTGCATTATCGTGGTGGTCACAGCAGCAGCGGTGCCGTTTTGGGTTCAAACCTCAGCTTTTGCCTGTTTTCCCGAGCTGGAGCGGGCGCCTCTCCCCTCCCAGAGGGAACAACGTGCTTCCAAATCGCTTTTTGTGTGCAAAGCAGAATTTCATGGGAAGTGTTGGGCGAAGGGATGAAAATGTTTTGAAGCGAGGCAAGGTCTGGGGTTTGCTCCCCACCGGCCCCACAGCATCCCGCTGGAACTCGGTACCCGGCTCTGCCGTTGCCATGGGAACGCCGTGCCCAAATTCAGCCGGATGAGTTGCAAAATCCGCTCTGGGTTTGAAGGCAAAGCCCTCTTTCAGGAGAGCACCCGGGAGCGCGAGGGGCTGCGGCGGAGGTCGCACAGCCCTGCCCGGGGCGGGGTTGGGCTGGGAGTAGGTTTTGGTGCGGAATTCGGTGGGTTTGGGTGTCTGTTCTTGCCAGCCCGAGGCTGCGTGCAGGAGGGGGTGCCGGGCACCTCCTGGCACAGCCTGAGCTCCGTCCCAGAAGGCGGGCGAAGCCAAAGTGCAATAAAACGCGGCCGATTACTCGGGGTCAGGAATTAACGTGCTCCAGGAGCCAGGCGGGGAGATGGAATTGCAAATGAGCCCCGGAATGGCCCCGAGCGACGGGCTGATTTCACCGTCCAGCGCTCAGAAAACGTGATTAACTCGATCCGAAATCGCCGTCGGCTGAGGGCACCGAGGGGGTGTGAAGGGAGCGGTCCCCGCGTCCCCCCGAGCGGTTCACCCCGGCCGGGAGGTGCGTGGTGACCGGGGTTGCCCCGCGTGTCGTGGCCGTGGGGACACGGCGGGGCGGGGCCCGGGCAGCGTCCCTGCTGTCCCCAGGAACGGGGCCACGGAGGCTCCGTCCTGTCGTGAAAGCCGCTTAAGGATTAACCCCCCCCCTGCAGAACTCGGTTTTAATTGCGATGGCTCCGGCGCGGAAAGCCGGGAATGAGGCGGGAGGGGGCGCAGGAGGAGGGGGATGCAGGAGAGGGGTGCAGGAAGGGGATGCAGGATTTGGGGGGGGCTGCACGAGGATGGGGACGTACAAGGAAGGAGATTCAGGAGGAGGGGGATCCATAAGAGGGGGATCCATAAGAGGGGGATCCATAAGAGGGGGACCCACACTGAGCTCCCAGGACCTGGCACTGGCGAAGGTGCTGGTGAGGGGTGCAGGGAGAGTGGGACCCCCTGCCCTGCCCCAGCCTCACGCCCCCCATGCCCCCCCCAGGGGAGCCACCTCGGTGGTGTTCAGCTGCCAGGAGAAGGGAACGGGAGCCCCCTACGCTGCCAAGATCCTGAAGAAGACGGTGAGTGTGTGGGGGGGTACCAGGGGGGGACTGCAGGTGAGGGGCTGCAGGTGAGGGGGCTGCAGGGGGGGGGCTGCAGGGGGGGGGCTGCAGGGGGGGGTTTGCAGTGGGAGGGTGTCCCTCCTCCCTGCCAAAGCACCGGGATGGACACGGGGCTGCCACTGGGCATCACCCCTGTGGTCTGGGGAGTACCAGATGGAGAAAAGCACTGGGATTTGGGCTGGGGGTGCAGCAGGGGGGGCACTGCGTGCATTTTTCTGGGGAAACAGGCCTTAGGACAGACGTGGGAATGTACTGGAAGGGGGTCTCTGGTGGGGGGCCGGACCCAGGCCCAGCAGCACAGGTGACACAACCTCCATGTGGGCTCTGCTTTCTAGATCGACAAGAAGATCGTGAGGACGGAGATCGGGGTCCTGCTGCGGCTCTCACACCCCAATATCGTGAGTACAGCCCCCCTGACTCTGCTCCCAGCTGCCTTTGGGTCGGGTCCAGGGCTCCTGGGGGTGGGTTTCCCCTTTGCTCTGCCCACAGGCAGCCCAGTGCTGAGGGAAGAGCTGGGATGTCCTTGTCCTCATCCCATCTCAGTGCAGGATGAACCCATCACCCCATGGGAAACCCTCCCTGCACCCCCTGTCCCCTCCCTGGCTCCCAGACAGGCTCCAGGTGACTCCCCACTTGCTGCCACATAAAATTCCCGGTTCTTGCAGCTCCTTTGAGCTCCCACCTCTGATATCAAGGACCCTCCATCCTCCCCCCCTCCCCCCCGCCCTGCAATCCCCTGGCCTGAGGTTTCCATTCGGTAAGCAATTTCCAGCGAGGAGATCAAATGAATCCCACAGAAAATTGCCCGTCTGTAATGAATCCTGCGAGGGGAGATAAAAGGGGAGGCCGGGGCCGAGGGGGCTGGGGCCGTGTCCCGCCCCTGCCTGTCCTTGCTCAGCGCCCTGGGGGGATAACGGGAGGGTGGAGAGCGGGAACGGGCAACGGAGCGGAGCTAATCCAGCCATGGCAGGGGCTGGGGGGCTCGGTGCCACCGCCCCCCCATCTCCCCAAAAGGCTTATTCCCAGCTCCTCAGTTCCACTGGGAAATTGTAAGAATGTCTTGGAGAGCACCTGAGTTAAAGGAATGGCACAACAAGCGGCCTGGCCACTGAGGGTCGGGGTGGGACTGGCCCTGTTCCTGTTGGGATTGCGGCTGGGACATTGCTGGGATGTCACTGGGACATTGCTGGGATGTTTTGGGACATTGTCTTCCGCTGGCTGCTCCTGGCCAAGCTGCACGTCCCTCAATCCCAGGGCACAGTCACTTCCAGCCCAGCCTCATTGCCCACCCTCGGAGCTTCACTCTCTGGAGGAGCCCCAAAACCTCGGTGCGAAGAAATGAAGCCGAGAGAAACCCAAACCCAGGGATAACAGGGGTACAGTGGCTGGGATGTCCCTAAGCCCCTCGGCCAGCTGAGCCTGGGCCTGCCTTGGGGTGTTACAGTGTTTGGGGCAATTTGGTGCTTCAGCCTGTTCCGTGGAGACATTCCCCCCGTGCCGGGGTGGATGCAGGGATAGCAGCCAGGATGGGGATCACTCACCCAGAGCAGCCAGGATGGGGATCACCCACCCAGAGCAGCCAGGATGGGGATCACCCAC
>JAWWMA010000090.1:1853034-1872667 GCA_035041425.1 Mionectes olivaceus | reverse complement strand
AATAGATTGTGTGTACCAGGCTATCAGATTTAGTTAAAAACACCGAAACCCAGTCCCTCAGCTCAAATGCAGTTGATCAAGACAGTGTTGGCCAACACACACTGAAGCTTCAGTGTGAATGTAGCATTAGATCAGCAGTTTTCTTCTTTGCTGTTGGGAAATAGAGTTATTTCTCCGTAGAACCCACTTTCCCTGAAAATAACAGCAGGAGGAGCGCGTAGATTTGCGTGTGTTCCGTGCGTGGAGAGGGACAGTTGTGGAAGCCACCGGGAGATCCAGGCGTGGGGGTGAAGTTTGGCTGTCCCAGAGCACGACCTGTTGCTGAGCACTGGCTGGTGTTGAGCAAGGCCCTGAGCCCCTGCCAGGAGCCCGAGCGCTGCCAGAGGGAGCAGGGGGCACTTTTCCAATCCTTGAGGAAAACTTCGTCATCCCGAACACGCAAGCAGAAAACAGGCCTGCCTTGAGAGAGGGCAGGGGAGGGGGGGACGTGTCCTGGGTGTGCCACTCTCAGAGGGGCCTGGGGAGGGGGGACATGTCCCCGTGCATTACGATAAGGCAGGAGCAGATGCAGCCAGTGTCTGCTGTGACACTGAGGGCTGTATTTGCTTTGCATGTCACCAGCTCAGTTGTTTTCTGGCCGCTCAAGGAGACGCTTTGATCAGCTCTTAACAGTTGGTCTGTTTTTTTGAAAGACAAGACTTGTGTCACGTCTCAGCCACTGACTTAGGATCAGTATTTGCCCTGATGGAACAAGGCTTGTAGGTGCTGTGTAGTACTGAATTCAGTCCCTGGGGCTGGTGCAGGAGGGTCGTGACATGATGTCACATCACAGAAGTGAATCAGAGCAGAAGGGGTGGGCTGGGTCTGTCAGGGAGCAGAGCTGCCCATCCCGGGGAGCTGCAGACCCCCATGAGAGGTGTTGGGGGTTTTTTTGAGTTGGTGCTTTGTACAGAAAGGGCTGAGTGTTGAGGTGGCTGTAACCAACCTTTAATTACACAGTAAATTACTTTGCTGGAAGTTTTGTCACACCCAAAAGTTGATAAAGAGATGCAGAGCTGGCAGCCTGGCAGGGAACTCCTCTGTGCACTTACCCAGGCACTTGGGCATGCTCTGACATGAAACCCTGCAGATTTGGGTGCTCTTTGCAGAAGACGAGTTGTTTCAGTTTTAGGCAGTTTTGTTTGGGGTTTAGCCATGACTGTCTCATCGGCTTGGCGATATCTCCAGACTGGATTGTCCAATGGTTTCCCGGAGAGCGGCAGGATTAGCGCTGCTCTGTTATTTAGGACCTGCCACACAGGTTTGTCTCTGTCTCAGGCCTGTGCTTGGCAGCTGTACTTTTGCTTTCCCTCCAGTAGCAGATGCTGGCAGGCAGCAGTGGCTGAGGGTTTGTGGGTGAGGGAGGGAGCAGGAATGGAGGGAGGGTTTGGTTTAATCCGCAGGCTCTGGTGCAGTGCCGGCTTTGTAGGGTGTGCTGGAGGCCTCGGTACCCCCAGAGCTCTCCACAACAACCAGCTCGGGCCTTAAATAAGATGTAGCATCTGCTGTATCCCCTAAACGTGCCCTGTGCTTTGTTTGCAGGAAGCTGTTTGTGGGTGGCCTGGACTGGAGCACGACACAAGGTGAGTGGTGGGTGCTTCAGGCCTCGGGCCTTTGTGGGCAACCCAGTGCAGAGCTTTTAACAGACACTGCTCTGCTGGGAGCACTGGGCCGAGATTCTCCTGCTCCTCTCTGCTGATTAATAAAACTCTCTGTAGAGAGAGCTCAGGTATATGTTAATACTTTTGGGGTTGTATTTTCTGTCAGTGTTTGGTGCTGGAGTTTTTGTCAACTACTTTTACGGTTGCTTTCCTGTGGTACTGCTTTCCATTTGTATGAGTGGGAACAAACTGTTGTTTAGCCTTGGTTTACAGGAGGTTAGATGTGATCATTTTCAAAAGATGAGTTGAAGCTGTTTCGCTGTTGTTTGCGTATCTGTTGGCTCATAATTGCAGACACAGCCTGGTGCTGTCAGTCTCCGGTTCTGTTTAATATTTGCCTTTTTTCTTTAACAGAAACTCTTCGTAGCTACTTCTCCCAGTATGGAGAAGTTGTAGACTGTGTAATAATGAAAGACAAAACAACAAATCAATCTCGAGGATTTGGATTTGTCAAATTTAAAGATCCCAACTGTGTGGGAACAGTGCTGGCCAGCAGACCTCATACGTTAGATGGCCGAAATGTAAGTTGCTTTTGTGTTGGGGGTTTTTTGGTTGGCTTTTTTTTTTTTTTTTCTGCTCCAGACCCAAAGATTTGCTTTAAAGTCTGGCTCCTCGTTTGTAGACTGGAGAGTGTCCAAGTCACCTGGTTGTTGGTTTCAGTTGATTTGTTGGAAGGCAGCTCTAAGTCAGTGGTTTGTGCTGAGGAGCTGGGTGTCAGCAGCACTGGCTTCAGCTGCCACACAGGGTTAACTTTGAGAGCAAAGTTCTGCATGCTGAGGTCTGACCAAACTGGAACTTCTTCCAGATTGATCCAAAGCCATGTACACCTCGGGGGATGCAGCCAGAACGGACACGACCGAAGGAAGGATGGGTAAGGAAAGATCCTTGTGTATCCTGCCTGTTGTCCGAGTTCTGGCTTAGCTTCCAGCAGTTGAATTGACTTCCCTTGGGTTGTATCCGTGTTCCAAAGGCAGAAGTCAGTGTGCAGGCCTGGAGTGTAAATTTATTTCTGCACAGTGTCTTTCCCTTGGGTTTCCCTGGGCAGGCTCCAGGTGCAGTGCAGTGTTCACCAACACTTGTGTCACTTTGGGTGTGGTGTTTCTTAAGCTCTTAGGGCTGCTTTTAGTGAGTTCCTCAGACTTGAGAGCAGCGTCTGGAAGGGCCCTCACAGGGCTGATGCTGTTCCAGCCCACTCCACACCCTGCAGCTTCATCAGATGTCAGTATAGAATGAGTAAATGGCCTCAGAACACAGGCCCTGGATTTCTGGTCCTCTGGAGAACGGAGAACACTGAACCTCTGAGCTCAGAACGTGCTTTGCCTTCAGGACTGGGAGACTTCAAGGCTGGAGATCTCCCCTCAGCCTGCCAGAGCCCGTTGTTCGTGGTTCAGTGTGAAGTGATAAGGGCAGACGACTTTATTGTCCTGACTGACTTTTTTTCCTCCTTGATTTAGCAGAAAGGATCCAGGAGCGATAACAATAAATCCAATAAAATTTTTGTTGGTGGGATTCCTCATAACTGTGGCGAGACAGAGCTCAGGGAATACTTCAAGAAGTTCGGAGTGGTGAGTGACTGGGCCCAGCGGCCGCTCGGGGGAAGCTGCTTCCCCCCTGTGCCTCCTCTCACGTGTCCTCAAACTGTCAAATTTGGGGGGAATTTGGACAAACTGCTGCAGGGGCACACAAAGCGTTTTGTGGTAAACTGTGGTGAGTGTTGATGGTCTGGAGATGTCTCTTGAGAGAACCTGCTGCTCGGGTGGAATTTACTGCGTCTGTCTCCCTACTTAAGTCTGCCTGGTGCAGTATTCTGTCCCTCCAAAAGCTCCCAGGTTGAGGTGGCTTCAGAATGATGTATTTTTTTCCCTCTTTCCCATTGATACCTTACAGCTGGGCAGTTAAAAGTGTCTGTTGATGTGGTTTTTGGGAACAGAGAGTACCTCAGTGGGCTGAACTATAAGCTCCTGGTCTTTGTGCACGTTACAGGTTAAATTTGAGTCTCCTGCCATTGTTTTGGGAGCAGTAGCTGCTTTAAATCATCACCTGGAAGCAGCTGAGTTCTGGTGTCCCTGGAACCTGCATCTGAGACAAACTGCTACTCATGTTATACAGCTTTTAATTCAGTTTGTGACCTCAGACTGAAATTACTGTTTCTTCTAATGTGTTGGGTTTTTTTTTTCCTGTTTAGTTTTAATTCCCAGGTCCCACTGCCCCTTTAAGATGATAAACCATTGAATTAAATAATTCAGCTGTGAATAAGTTTGAGGAAGTTAAAGATTGCCTGAGGTGAATTCAGGACTGTGCCAGTGGACGTGAACTTGTCACCTTTGAGTGGCATTTACTGTGGGGTTTTTTATGCTGTAATCACTTTTCTCTGGGCTTTATTAGTGGCAGCAAAGGATTTGTAGAGAAACAAGTTTATCAACAGCTGATCATTTATCAACCATGTTTAAAACCTGACGGGCAGTGCAGATACCAGAAGGTCCTGGTGGAGCTGTGACGGGTTCCTTTGGAGCAGTGGAGCCTCACAAGTGTTCTGTGGCCACAGACACTGCTTTTAGCCGTGGTAACTGCTGGGTAGCCAAGGCTGTGATGGTCCAAGTGGATCAGTGAGGGTTAAAATGTGGCCCTGTCCTGTGATATAATCCCCACATGGGGCCCAATCCCAGCTGGCAGATCCAGTAGGGTGTAGTCAAGGGAGTGTTTGTGGTCCAGCACCTCAGATATTTTCTAACTGTACAATAAAAACCAGAATTGTGTCAGAATTTTAAGCTAACTCAGGGGATTCTGGTAAAAATACCCCAGGATTGTCTTGAAGATGTGATTCCATAAATCACTTTTGTGACTGTTTTTCTGCACCTGAGAAATTCCAGAGCAGTTCCTTCCAGCTGTTTTAATGTCGCCTGTGACATAAATGTTCCACCTCTGGCTTTGTTTAAATTGTAGCTCATAGTGGTGTTTATTCTGAGAAAAACAGTCCTGAAGCCCTTGAACAGCAATTTCCCTTTTTTTTCCCTTTTTTGAGCTAAAGCCACATTGTTACTGCTCATGCAGAACTTAGAGGGGTTTGTAAAGCTGTTTAAAGCATCACTTTGACTGGTGCTCTGGGCCACAGTGCACGTTCCTGAACGTGTTTGGAGCTCGAGCTGATCTTCATGGTGACAGTAAAAATGGCTAAAACTGGGAAAAGTCATCTTCTGAGAAACTGCCCTTGGAAAATAAACCCTTGGGGTGTTTTAATGGCCATGGTGTGGGTACAGGCAGTGTAATGGTGGGTTAAAGTGTTAGGTGTGACGGGACAGTACAGCAGCTTTGTGGGTGAGTGGATGGATGGATGGACAGACTGAGGCTTTCCAAACCCCCAGGAAGAGTGATGTTCCCGGGTTTTGTGCTGTGCCTGGGGTTGGTGGCTGCAGTTGAATTGTGCTGTGTGTGTCGAGAGCAGGAACCAGCCTGTGGTGGCTGTTCCAGCCCTCCCCTGGTAGCACAGTGAGTAGAATTTCCCTTCTCTCTTCCAGGTCACTGAAGTTGTAATGATCTATGACGCAGAGAAACAGAGGCCCCGAGGTAAAGGCTGATCTAGTTTGTCCTTGAAATTTCTTCATACTCTCCTATAGTCAGATGGCAAACTATTTCACACCATCAGAAAAGGTAGATTTTTTTTTTTTTCTCTTATGTTGCCTCAGGAAAAAGAATAATTCACTGGGCAAACATCACTTCAAGTCTAGACTCTTCATCTCCGGCTTCACTTGGGTCTGTGCATTTCAACTCAGACGTTTCATGCTCGTTTATGGGGGTTGTTTTTTGAGATGAAATGAAATTTGATTCTCAAGCCACTTCTGTGGCTGAAGGTACTTTTTGGAGGGGAAAAAAGTAAGCAGATTTTCCTCCTATTTCACATGAAAGGTATGTTGGGTCCATAAGTGCATGGGGAGTGCTCCAGTCAGAGCACGAGACAGGACAGAATCCATCCATCATCTGCTTTTGGTTTGATTAAATGGCTTCACCTCAAATTAAAGCAGAACACTTCTTAAACCACACAGAATAATTCTGAAATACTTTTTTTGTTGGGGTTTGTGTTTTTTTTTTTTTTGATTGGGATGTACAATCCCTGTATGCCAGATGGCTTTTTAAGAGGGGGGGAAAAAGCCAAGACCATGGAAGATTCGCTAGATACCGAATCAAGTTGGGAATCTTTGGCCAAAATACGAAGAAAGTTCCATGTCACCCACGTGCCATTGCATCCACCATCAGTTTGCCAAGGAAGAGCCAATCCTTTAGCTTTGCTCCCACCCTGTAGCATGTTCGACATGCTAGAGAATAGTTTGCCATCTGAACTTTCATTTCTCTTCTGCCTCATTATTAAGAAATATATCCTTCACTTCATATTTATTAAGCTGTTAAGTCTTAGTTTTATTTTTAATTTAGACATACATCCTTAGTGACATATTTAAGTGTTTCATAGTAAAGTATGGTAATGTTAAGTAAGTTCTTTTTTTGTTTCTTTTCTCTCTGTGAATTGTTTGACTGTGATTAACGATATCTCTTTAGATTTCTTCTCTCTAGGTGATAATTTATCACAGAGGTACAGGCCAGTTCCGCAGTCAGAGGAGGGACGGGCTTTGTCTTTTATTGGAGTGTAAACGAAGTTTCAATATATTTGTTTTTTTTTGTTTTCTTGCTTTAGCTATCCTAATCTTCTTTCAGCAGATACCTTTGAATTAAGCAGCACATAAATCCATCTATTTCAGTGCTGTAGAGCAGCTGGTTTTGGATAGAGGAGACAGACACGGGCATCCCAATGTGATTTGGGGCTGGAGTTCTGAAACATTTCAGTAATTATTGTATCATCTCTACCTTTGTAATATTTAATCCCAGCCTTGCAGCCTCTGAGCAAAAGGTACTAAAACATCATGCCTGGTCTGGATTAATCCTCTCTCAATTAATGGCTTCTCTGCTTAAAGCTCTACTGAAAAAAAACCAGGGAAAGGAGGGCTTAGGGTAAAGCACAAGTGCCAGGTGGGTGGTGAAGGTGGGAGAACAGGTCTGTCTCCATCCACGTGTTCTGCAGAAAACTTTCCCCCTTAATTCATCTGACTTCTTAAACACTTCCTGAATCCTCTTGCTCTGCCTCTCACTTCTGTGCTGTTGCATTCTTTTTTCAGTGTGGTAACTAACAGTCGTCTCCCCACGTGGTCTTGTCAGTCCCTGGGGGGTGCAAGGGGTAGTTTATATTGGGTTTTCCTGCTAGTGCCTCCCAGAACAGGATTTCTCTTGCCTTCCCTTTCTCATCTGTGTTCTCTCGTTGCTCTGTCCCCTTGTCCTTTTAACAGGATGCCTAAATGACTGTATTTATAAAACTCCAGAGACCAATTCAGTGCCATCTCTTCTTGTCCCCTTCTGAATTTTGCCTTCTCCCATTAACTTTACCACCCTTCCTCTGGAAGTGCCCATCACTGTGCTGGTTTGCTGGTAGGAGGGGGGAGGATGATCCCTGTTCTTATCCCTGTAGCATCCACCCACCTTCAGCCTGTCAGGAGAGCCCTGGGGCCCAGACTCTCAGGTGGTGCCCTTGGGGAGCTGATGGCATCAGACATCCACGTCATCCCTGCTGCCTCTCAGTGCTGCCTGTCCCTGCCAGCTCTGCTGCCAGCTCTGCTCCTTCCAAACCCTTCCCTGCACAGGCAGCCGTTACCTCCCTGAGAACGGAGCGGCTTCGCTGCAGCCTCTGCTTCTCCTGGTTGCTGCTCTTGGCCAAACCAACAGCTGGAGGGGACTGTTGGGGCCTCACTGTGTTCCTTCTCCTCTCCCCTTGGCTGCAAACAAACCCCAGCGCTCTGGGCTAGTGCTCTTTGGGTCCTGCTCAGAGCACTTTGCTTCTCCAGCCTTTAACAGTGTCCTGTCCTTCAAAAACTAAGGCGGTGGATGGTGGGTTTCATCACTTCTCTATTTAAAACTTCACCTTGGGATTTTACTGTTTTGCTCTGAATTCCTCCCTGTTCCTGATCTTGTGGTGTTTGACCCTTTTAAAATCCCCTTTTTTGGTTTCTTTACTGGCTTCCTCAGTGAGCTCTTATTCTACCTCTTCCTCCCCCTCCAGCCTCATCCCACAATCTATTCCTGTCCTTCAGTCTTGGAATCAGGTTAAACAACAGCCTTCAGACATGGATGGAATCCATTGTTTCTCTTTCCCATCTCTTTTTAGATAAAGGCTGGGACACTAAACACGTGATTTAAACACCAATCCTTTTCCTCTGGCTCCAGTACTCGGATTTCTGGTTAACTCAGACAAATATATTGTGATGAAATGCTGCTCTCAGGTTGGAGGCTGCTTTCATCACAGCTCCACTAAACTTCGTTTATACTGCCAGTCTCTTGTGTGTGGGAAATGCCAAGTTTTTTCCTTTTTATTTTCAGTTTATTTTAGTGATGTCTTTTGCTCTTGTTGCTGACAGCAGAATTTGACCTGCTGGAATCTATTTTGGCCTGTATCTTTGTGTATTTTTTTATATATATATATATATAAACTTTCTCTACACTAGGCCTCTTTGGGCTTACCCAACGCAGTTGGATAAGCGTGGAGAGACATTCCTGTGCTAGACCCTGTATTCTGTAACGCTTTAGAGCAAGATTTTGGCTGCTGTCAGCACTAGCTGCAAAGCAAAACGCAAACCAAGGGGGAGATCTTGGGTTTCAGAAAAGCAGAACCGCATCCATGTTCCATACGCTTCCGACGCCGCTTCCGACGCCGTGCCTCGGGTTTCCTTTCTAATTTTGATCGCTCTCCCCGTAGCTAATCCAAAGAATGGCACAATTCCCGTTCTGCATGCTTGTCCCTCCCCTCCCCGGGGCCGGGCTGGCCCCCAGCAGCCGGTGGGTGATGGCATGGCCGTGTCCTGGGGGATTAACCACGATTTTGCCACTCCCTCGGCTGTACCAGCAGCTACAACCTACGTGCAGTGGTTCTCAGAGGGACCCCCGGAGAGGGGTCAGTCCCGGGGCTCTGCCTCCTTTCCAGAGTCTCCTCCAGGCTCCAAAAGCTGCTGGATCCAGCTGGGCTGCCACCAGCGAGGGCTGTGGTCAGGGCAGAGGGAACGAGCCACCCACGGGGGAGCTGGAGCACTTGGGGGGCCAAAAGGGCTGAAAAGCGCTGGGTAGATTTCCAAGAGAAAACCAGCAGGAAATACAAGAAATAAACCAGATTAAAGACGTGGCAGCGATGCCACATCCTGTGTGAGCAACGCCCTACAGGGCTTGCTGTGTTGGGAAGGAGTAACACCTGTTCTGTGCTTTTTCTGAGGTGTGGAAAACTTGAGAACCTCTGATGTAGGTTGTTAGTTTCTGAAGCTTCTCATTCATCCTTGGAGTGGTAAAATTTTCCATGCTTTAACAGCTACATTTCAAAACCAACTCTCTTATTTTCCACGGAAAATACCCCCTAACTGGAAGCTGGGCTAAGGGATGGGAGGAAGTTGCTTTGCAGCTTTGGGGAACAGGGGTAAGAGAGGTTTTCCTTGGGAAACTAAGCTGAGCAGGGAGGAGCGGCAAAGTTGCTTGACTTTAACCTGCTGTCCCACAAGTATTTTGGTTTTTAGCACTTTTTTTTCCATTTCCTGGTAGGTGGATGAGGAATAAGCTCAAATTAAAAGCCGGTTAACGAGCTCAGTTTGAAGTTGCATGTGCGAACCCCCGGCGAGGCACTACTTGCCTCACGACAGGAAGTATCCATTGCAATTTTGGCAGAGTTTTTGGCAATTGAACACAAGTGTCGTTATCTGAAACCCCTGCTTGAACCCTTGGTCTGCCCCTAATACTGTTCATCATCCTGTTTTGTGTCACAACACCCTGCTACCTTGATTCACTCTTCGTCGTTGGCTAGGTTTTGGATTTATTACTTTCGAGGACGAACAATCAGTGGACCAGGCTGTCAACATGCATTTTCACGACATCATGGGCAAAAAAGTGTGTAGTTGTAGTTTTATTTTACCTTAAGAAAGAACCAAGTCTTGGGCAACGAGCGATTTCACTGGGGAGCAAAACGGAATCCTTGGCCCGGGTGGGGGAGAGCACAGGAGTCCAAATTCAAGGCTTTATCCATGAAGGTGGGGAAAGTCTGAGTTTGCAGGACCAGGTGAGAAGGGCAGGGGGGTCAGCCCGAGGAAGGGGGGCTTGGATTCAGCCTGAGGGCTCAGGCTGTGGGCTCTTCTGGTCGGGGCGAGGCCTTGTGTGTACAGACCTGGGATGAGCTGTGCTCGCTGCCTCCGGCTTGAGCCCTGCTGTGGGGCAAGGAGAGAAATCAGTGATCTCCAGCTGCCTGAAAACCAGAATCCCAGTGAAATCCGAGTTGTTCAAGGCTTGGTTTAAGATACCACTCCTTCAGATGTAACTCGGTACTGAAATTTTTTGAGGTGGTGTGAGACAATCTGCTTTATATAATCTTTTAAACTTAAAAAGAAAAAGGGAAAAAAAAAAACATCCTGAAGGATTGGTTTTTTAAAAAATTGGGTCACTTACTGTGAAACTTTGATACCAACCCACGTACTCTATATAGTATTTAACCACAATGCAGTTAAGTGACCTCTGGTTGTTTCATCTTCATACTGTGTTGTCAGCAAATGGGCGTTGGATAGGGAGGAATTTTTTAGGCTCCTTTGATGTTACTCAGCAAGGAACATGCTCCTACCTGTGGAAAAAAACCCCAAAACCTAAAAGCAAAGTAAGTTGTTGCAGGACACCCAGGTTTTATAGATAGAAAAGAGTAACATAAAGAAAAATGAACCACGGGAAAAATCCTGGTAAATTGAAGTCCTTGTGGCTTTAAGGTAGATCCAGTTTTTAAAGTTAAAGTTAAAACTGCTAAACTTAAAGTGAAGAGATTCAAGAAGATTTTTACATTCCTTAAATTATTGCATTGTATGATTTCTTTTTTATTGTCTTTAAAGTCTTTTATGTGCTGCTATTTCATAAGCATTTCCTTACCTAGCAGGGGAAATATTCTGCATATCAGTGGAGTTCTGGTTAATTATGCAGTAAATAATGCCTTTAATTCCTCTGAACCTGTTCTGGTGGTGAGGGGTGGGTGATTTCCCGACAGTGGGAACAAAGGAACGTGCTTGTGTGATCCAGAACATCAGGGTGTGTTCTTGGCCCCTGGTGTTTTCCTCCTGTGGGCAGCTGCAGTGGATGTGTGTGTGTCACCTGTATCCCACAACATCCCCTGCTCTGTCCTTGGAGCTGCCTTCAGTGAGCAAAGCAGCAGCAAAGACACAATGGGAACAGAGGATACACCTCCCTGAGGTCCTGGGAGAGGTTGGAGGGCCCAGAGGAGCCCCCAGCTGTCACCTCGTGCTGCTGGGTTTGGAACCTGTTCTCGGTGCTTCCCAAACAAACCCCCTTCCAAACTGAAATAATTGATTTTTTTTTTTTTTTCCCCCTTTCTCCCCCCCCTTCCAATGACACACAGAGCAGAATTCAGGGGTTTTCAGCTCGGAGCAGTGGAGCTGCCTCAGGTTTTGGGGTAACCTGGGCTTTTAAGCAGGTGTGGAATTTGAACTCCCTACTCACAGGGAATTTTCAGTCCTCAGTTTGGCAATTCCCCGCTTCCAAATGCACACTGAAAAATTAATGGGATTCTTCCATGAGGATTAATGAGCTCCAGATCCCCTGCGCTCCTCCGCTGCCTAATCATGCCTGCTTTAAAAATGGTATCTCTGTCTTTTTGGTAATTAAAAAGGTATTGCTGAAATGAATCCATATGTTGCTGAAAGGGAGGGGGGAAAAAAAGAATTAAAATTGCAAGAAGGCCTCTGCTTTGGTAAGCAATAACCGAATTCCCCCAAGGCAAATGTGTTAAGACTCATTAATTTGAGTCCTTTGAAAAATTCCCTTGGTTCCTCTCTGGAAGGGCCTTGAGCTGACAGAGATTTGGTTACTGTCATGTCTCGTGTCCTTGGGGCATCGGCAGGGGGGGGCACGGGGGGCTTTGTCCTTGCCTTGTGCCTGTTTCCTGTTTGTTCTCCCACATGAATGGCTTTTTAAGACATGGCAGGAAGAATTCTGAATACTTTATTTTTCCATACTACTCAGGCCCATTGATGATTGAGATTTATTTTCTTTGTACTCTGGCACCCATTAAAATTAATCATGAAATAGAAAAAAAAAAAAAAAAAAGCCTGGAATTCAGCGAGCGCTGAGAGGGTTTCATTAAATCAGAGCTGGATTTTTTTTTTTTTTTTTTTTGAGAGGTTTATGTTGAATGTGCAGCTTATTTTAAGTAGGTCAAATGCACTTATTCTGTGGCTGGGAACACTAGGATGTTTTATCTTGGAATAAAATAAGATAAGCACTGTGGCTTACTAATTTTTAAAACAGGAGGGGTTTTGTCACTGACTTAACACAGTATGAAGATTTGCTTCTTATTGACTCAACTGTCCATTTTTATTACTTGCATGTTTGTTTACTTTTTTGTTAGATGTAATGTAAGATTCTCTTATCACATCCATTCCCTCTGACATTGTTTGAGTTAATTGAGATTCTTTAAGCGTTAGCCTGGGGAAGGTAAGTCTTTATCTTCCATTAGACATTTAAATAAAATCTTAAGTTTAAAAAAAAAAAAAAGAAAACAATATTTAAAAAAAAAATCAATCAAAAATGTGTGTTTCTCAGGTATGAGCTGAAATTGCCATTAGTTGGGGTGGGTTAAACTGTCACTTCCAAATGAACCCCAAATGTGTTTGGTTAAAGCATTAGTACCCTTTTTCAGAGCGGCCTCTTCACTCAAAATTCTGGTTTTTTAACTGAAAACGTTGTCTTTGTAACTCCTGCCTTGACCATTAAATCAGCCTGTCCTGAACGTACAAGATTCCGCTGTTGCCAGTGCAGAGCTGCTGTAAGAGGGTACTGCTGTTTTAAGATTAAAGCCAACGATACCGGAGTGATTTGTAGGATGTTTCTCCCGGAATCCCTCAACAGTAGGACTTGTAACGTCTTACCATCACCTTACACACTGTACCTGAGAAACATTGTAAATTTACCGGCCTTAAGTTTAGTCATTAAGTACTTAGACATAAGTCATAAGATGCTATAAGCGTAGTCCTAAGCGTACCTGCGGGTGTGTGTTGAGGGGTCGGGGGGTTCAGGGCCCCCCTCCCCGTCCCTGCTGACCGACCCCTGCTGTTTGTTTAGGTGGAGGTGAAACGCGCCGAGCCCCGGGACAGCAAGAGCCAGACGGCGGGGCCGCCGGGGGCCAGCCAGTGGGGGAGCAGGATCATGCCAAGCGCTGCCAACGGCTGGGCGGGACAGCCCCCTCCGACCTGGCAGCAGGGATACGGCCCCCAAGGTACTGCCCGTTCCTGTCCTGCGGCTCTGCCCGCGGGGAGCTGCCTCAGGAGGCTCCCGGTGTGATGCAGCTGCGAGAGAGGGCCCCGAGTGGCAGGTTGGGTTGAGACACGGCGTTCTGGGGAGGATCAGGCGGTTTTCAGGGGGAATTTGAAAGGGATGAGGGGAAAACAGATGGTCTGGTCTTTGGATTGAATTGCTTAATGTAGCTTGGAGAAGCACCAGGCAGCTCGGGGGGCTGGTGGTGCAGGAGCTCTTCCTGCAGCTCAGGAACCCCCTGGGCCAAGGAGCGTGGCTGGGTTTGATGGCTGCTCCCCCCACCAGCTTGTGAAGGCAGAATAAATACACTGAGTTCAGCCAGAAACAATTTTGATAACTCGGGGAGAATGCAGCGGGATAATTGAGTCACTGTGACTTTGCTTGCTGTGAGAGATGGGAGCTGCTGACCTGGGGCTGGAGGGAGTGTGGCTGCTCCATCCCTGCTCCCAGGGAGGGCTGCTTTCCCCACGGTGCTGATTAGCTGGGAAGCTGCAGCTCAGGGCTGACACTGTGCACAGATGTGCTAATCTGCACCCGGAGAAACTCCCTCATTTTCCATGCAGTGATTAGTCGGGAAAATGATACCTGATCTCCCGGAAAGATTAATGTCGGGCACAAACGCATTTATCCTTCAATCTTAAAGCTGCAGCGCGTGGGGAAGGCTTTTTTATGGTTCAGAAACTTCAAACCCAGCTCAGATAAACCTGGTAGTGAATTAAAAATCCTTTGGATGTTTAGTCTGCTGGGATTTTCCAGGATTTTGGTCTTTATAGTACTACAGATCGTTACACTTGGTACGTGGCAGCTCTGGAATGCTCCACCTGGTTTGGGTTTGGGAACTGCTGTCTCTTCTGAGTGTTGCTTGCTGAATGGTTCAGAGTCTTTCCAGAATGGTGTGCTCAGAAATAGGCCCAGAATATTTCTTGGACCCTAAAAATAGATGTGTGAGGGACACTGGGAGGATACCCAGTGTATCCCAGAGCCAGATCCCTCCTCTTGCATCATCCCTGCTCCAGAGTGGGCAGCTTCAGCGATGTCTAAGGCTCCTTTTCTGTTCTGTTGTAGGGATGTGGGTGCCAGCTGGACAGGCAATTGGTAAGTACATTACATGGGACCAATCCTGACGGAAAAAGTCCTCCTGAGGGCGGGCACAGCCTCTTTGAGCACTCACAGTGATTTGTGGATTTCTGTAGGATTTAACCTACATTTAAAAGCTCGATTGAATTTGTCCTGGAAGAACGAAGGGGAAGACGGTGGATTCTTAACAGCTCAGTAATGGGAGCTGACACACATCCTGCTGCTCCAGCCACGTTAATTTGTTATCAAGGGATTACATGCTAAACTGCAATTATTTACAGTGGGGATACTTGGAGGACAAATATTTCCCAAAGTAAGGATTCATAGAAGGCTGAGCCTGCGTTTGAAATCCATCCAACAGCCTTACCCCACCTAGAGGAAGCTGACACCAGCAGCAGCTCCTCAGGGTCGATCTGCTTCATTTTTGGGGTTTCTCTTCGTTCTCCAGGTGGATATGGACCCCCTCCTCCGGGCAGAGGAGCTCCTCCCCCTCCACCTCCATTTACCTCATACATAGTCTCCACACCTCCCGGGGGATTCCCGCCTCCACAAGGATTTCCACAGGGCTATGGCACCCCTCCACCATTTAGTAAGTGACCCTCAGGAGCTGGAGCACGTCCAGCACCAAATTCTGCTTTTGCTGCTCTTCCTCTGGACTTGGATTTTCCCCCTGTGTTTCACCTATCCTTAATTGTTTTCTGTTCTGAGCTGTAATTAACTGTATCCTTATTTTTGCCGGTGAGTTGAAGTATTTTTTTCTTGGATGCAGTAATAATTTGTGTTCTCTGGTTTAAATCTGTGTTGCTGAACAAATTTAGATGTATTGTGGTACCCCTGTTACAGCACCTGAGAAAACTTGGAGCTCACTGCTGGTGACTAGACACAGACAGGGATTTTTGGGGGAGCTTAAGGAATTAAGGTCACAACTGGCCCTGGAAATACAAATAGGATTTTACCATCTACCCTCTTCAGGCCACCTTTTCAAAAGTCTGGTCACAAACCTGTTTTAAAGAAGGTGGGAAATAGCCCCCAGTTGTCTGGAGTAGCAGATGGCACCACGTTATCCTCCCAGGATCTTGGACAATACAGCTTCCTCCTCATTTCTCGTGTGTGTGAGCACAGAGTTGGGTCCCCAGCTCTGCTTTCTCCTCTCTCTGTGCTGGTTGCTGCAGTCTCTGCCCTGGGGGGACGTTTCTCAGGCCTGTGGAAGGTGAGTTGTCCGTGGTTGCCTGTGCAGAGGTGAATCACTGTACACCCAGCTTGGTTTTGATAGACCCAGGACTGTGTATTTTTGAAGGGTAGCATTGCTCTAAAGCCACACAGGGCGTTGGGGTGGTGTTTACCCGTGTCTTTTCACATGTGTTTTGTGCCTCCTCACGTTCCAGGTTTTGGTTATGGTGCTCCACCTCCGCCACCTGACCAGTTTGCCCCCCCTGGGGTCCCTCCTCCACCTGCCACTCCAGGGGCAGCACCACTCGCTTTTCCTCCACCACCACCACCATCTCAGGCAACTCAGGACATGAGCAAACCCCCGACTGCTCAGCCAGAATTCCCTTATAGTCAGTTTGGTGAGTAACTGCTCGAGCTTCCTCCCCTTCCCTCTGAGCCTGGGGCAGGGAGTGGGTGTTGGACACAGCGTGCCAGCACTGCGGGCATTCTCTGGGATGGGAACATTCCCACCAGCTCAAACCATCCCTAAATCATGCAATATTTGAGCCAGAGGGCTTTTTTCCTCCTCAACTCTGAACGTTGCTTGTGTGCTGTGAAAGACTCTCCGGAGGCGTGTGCACTGCCAGGATGAACTCCCGGTTTGCACCCCCCGGGATCTACAGGTAAAAAAAAAAACCCTTTTACTGCCAGAGCTTCGTGGAGCTCACAGTGAACTTTTTTTGTGTAACAGACTTTGAGATTGGAGAGCAGACTTCAAGAGTGAGAGCAGCATCGAGAGGCAGGCAGTGCAGGTGTAAGGATCCAGGCTGGTGTCTTTTCCTCCCTTTTCCCATTCCTCCCCCCTGTCTCTGGAGGTGTAGCTCTGTAAAGCTTTGTTGTGCTCTGTAGATGACTTTCAGGTAGGTGATAGAAGACACTGAGGTAACAAGTTTTAAGCCAGGCAGACAGTACTACAAAAGATAAAATCTCTTAAAAATTGCCAGACAAGTGCTTGTGCTCCCGAGTAAAATTTTTGCTGCTGTTCCCCGTGGAAGCTCAGAGGGAATTCTCATTTTCCTCTTGCTCTTCTCAGCCCTGTGTTCGAGCAGTGCTCTCCAAAGAGCTCTGCAGAGAACTCCCCAAAGAGCTCTCCGCTGCTTTTTTTTTTTATCTTTAAGGGATTGTAATTGGTCACTTTTACTTCTTAAGGGAATTTTTGCAAGCAGCAGCCCTGTGGATTCAGACTGTTCCCTGCTTGAACACGTTCTCCATGTGGCAGTGCTGCCTCGTGTGAAGTGCCTGCAGAAACTGCAGTGAGATAAACACTTCACAAAATCTATTTAAATGGATGCTATTCAGAGTCCCAGCAGTGTAAAGCAGACGCTGGAGGAAGATGAGCCTCTCACATGTGTTTGTAAAGCAGAATTTGTTCTCGTGCTGAGGAATTTGAAACGTTTTTTCATTTGTTTGTGACAAACAGGGTTGATTTCATGGATAGTTTTGCCCTCGTGACTCAGGGAAGCTTTTCTTGTCCTGCCACAACTTGGCTCTTTGCAGACTCTTTGAGGGGGTGAGAGGCAAGAACGGGCCCCAGGTTGGGTTTTTGTGTGAGGGCAGTGCAGCTCCTCGTGTTTGTGAGCTGGCTGGGTAAAAACCCCCAGCTGAACTGTGCCTGGCACCGTTCCCTCTCCCCAGGCTGCTGCCTGGCCAGGCTTTATCCTGGTAATCGATCCGAGCTTGGCTTCCTCAGGCAGACAGTCCAGCCCTAGAGCTGGCAGAGGGACTGGAGCAGGGATCAGCAGGCAGGGGAGGAAGGCAGCGTATCCTGAGTGGCTCTGCAGGTGTGTGTGGGGGTTTCCTTTGTGATCAACAACATGGGGAGTTGTGGTTTGCACCACAGAGCTCTGCACTGGAGCGGCAGTAACTCAGGGGTGGGTTTTTTCCACTCCCAGCAAACAACTCAGCTGTAGTTCTTATCTGTGACTAAACAAATGCCAGGGGTGGCATGTGGGGCTCCCAGAGCCTGTCAGAGCTGTGTTTTAGGGTTCATTAGGGGCAGCAAGTCCTGAGAGACAGGCAGAGCTTGCAATTGAGCTACTGAAGACGTGCTAAGAGACTTTGTTTGGGATTAAGAGAGTTAAACCTGCTCTAAGCCTGCTCAGGGAGAGGCAGCACTGCAGAAATGCACTTGGTGATTAGGAGCCTTAATACCATCCTTCAGAGCAGGGGCTGGCACTGATGCCAGGATTAAGAGTTGTATTTAATTACGGCAGTTTGAATTAAATTTCTCAATTTCTCAGTGTTCCTAATTTACATCGAGTTGTGTCTCGTGTTGGCAGCAGGGACTCTGCCCAGTCCTCTGTCTGCACACCCAAATTCTGCTCTCTCTGTGGTGTGGGCTGTGTCCCAGAGAGGTGGGGACAACATCCCCGAGCTGGGCACGGTGTGGCAGGAGAGAAGTGCTGGGGAGAACGAGGTGGATGTTAACTCTGGGGTGCTTTAGCTTCAGGTGTGGTTGGGACACAGCAGCTGTCCAGCTTTGTGGGGTGTCCAGGTGGTGGAAGCAGAGTCTGGGAACTGTGTGGTCAGTCTGAGGCACTCTGAGATTCCAGGGAACTCTTCCTGGTCACGCCTCTGCCTGTGCCGGATCTGGCAGCTTTTGGCCAGGAAAAAAAAAAACCCAGCCCAAAATGAAGCTGCTCAGAACGAGTGAGATCCCCCTGGGAGCCCCCTCGATGTGATGGGAACTGCCAGCCCGGCTGGGATCACCCCAAAATGCAGCCCCCCCGTTCCTACACACATTCCCTTCTCCCTCGTGCCCTGTCCCTCTGTGTGGAAGGTAAATCCCTGTGGGTGATGCCTCTCGAGGGGCTGGGGGGGTCCGAGCACCGCGGGAGGGAGCGGAGCGTGCGCCTCTGGCCGCTCCTGGAAGCTGATCCTGTGCCTTTGCCTTCTCCCCAGGGTATGGACAAGACTTGAGTGGGTTTGGACAAGGTTTCTCTGACCCCAGCCAGCAGCCCCCTCCCTACGGAGGCCCCTCGGTGCAGCCCTCCAGCGGCCCCCCAGCCGGAGGCAGCGGCTTCGGCCGGGGCCAGAACCACAACGTGCAAGGATTCCATCCCTACCGGCGCTAGCCTGGGCTGCCAGTCAGGGAGTGCTGTCCACAGGGGATCTCTGGGACCAGCTGAACCCCGGGATCCCACACTTCTGAACTTGTGACAATCACATACTTGATGGAAGAAAAACCTAACAACAATTTTTTTTGGGGGGTGGGGGCAGATGGCTTCTGAAGGCAGAGCTGTGGGTGTTTGGACTGCAGTTTTTAAAAGATTTTTTTCCTTTCTCTAACCCATCAGCACAAATAAAGAAAATGTCACTGGTTCAAACTACAGGGTTTTAAAAATGTCTTCAGCTTTAATTCAAAACTTCAGGTTTCTTTTTTTTGAAATTATTTTTCCTGAGCCTTTGTTTTACCGTATATTGTAAACTTTTATGTTTAAAAGAAAAAAAAAATATATACATTTACAGATTGTGAAATTTTTAAGAGAAATTTTCTACTATGTATGCTGGCTTATTTTTTAATTTAAAACAGGGTTTCCGTGAGCGCTGTGGGGATGGGGGGCGAGGGTCCAGCCCTTCCCTCCCTGCCCACGGCAGCGCTGGGGCGGAGGGATCCGAAACTCTGGGAGTTGGCAGAAATCTACTGAGTGTATTTTGCTGTTGTTGTGGAGGGGAGGGCAGAGCTGGGCCAGGGCAGGGGCAGGACCCGCACGGAGGCCCTCGTGGGTCTGGGTGCCCCTCGTGGGTGTCGGGGGCTCCGCGGGCTGTGGATTTCCCTCAGGCAAAAGGTTTCGGTGCGTTGGGCACTGGAGTGCTGAGCCCTGGTTTGAATAAAGACAAGAACCTTTGGATTAGAAACTCCAGCCTGTCTCCATTTTTCTGGGTTGTTTTGTTTTTTTTTTTTTGCTTTTTTTGCTTGTGAGTTCGGGTTTTGCTGAGAAATCTGTCGGCAGAGTCACCTTGAGTGCCCACCCCCGTGGGGACGCGGCTGTGCAGGGGCAGGGCCGTGCGGGAGGGATGAAGGACCGTGGGTGCGGGATGGAAGCGGCTCCCCCGCAGGTGACGATGCTCACACCTGCCCAGGTGTGTCCGCGACGCCCCAGGCTCAGACGTGGCCGTGCCCTTGAGGTCTGTCCCGTGTCCCGCCCCTGCGAGCGGCTCGGAGCGGCTCCCCCAGCCCCTCTCTGCCCGCACCCCCCGCACTCCCCGCACCGCCCGGGGCAGGTTTGGGTCCCCCCCCCCCAACCCCCGAGGCCGCGGCCCCTTTAAGGGCA
>JAWWMA010000090.1:1830330-1852479 GCA_035041425.1 Mionectes olivaceus | reverse complement strand
GACGCTCTCTCGCCGCACCCCCCGCACCCCCCGCTCCGCGCGGGGCAGGTGTGGGTCCCCCGCCCCGCCGAGGCCGCGGCCCCTTTAAGGGCAGTGAGGGCGGAAGCGCCGCGCGCGCGGCGTCTGCCCTTCCGCGGTTCTCGCGAGATCCGCGCGGCCCCGCCCCTTTCCCGCGCAGGCCGGACAAGATGGTGGGTGCAGGCAGGGCCCGGTGAGGCCTTTGGGGTTCATCCGTCACCATCCGCCGCCATCCGCGCCCGCCCGGGCTCCGGCCGGCTCGGGGCTGCCCTGGGGGGCCGGGGGGCGGCCCGGCGGGGGCGGTCTGGGCTCCCCTGGGAGCTCGGAGGGGCCGCGGCCTTCCCGTGTGCGGGGCGGGGAACGCGGGCCTGGGCGGCCCTGACCCCCCCTCCGGGACCCCCCGGCTGTGTCCCCCCTTCTCCCTGACCCCTTTCCCTGACTCCCCTGTCCCGCTGCAGGCGGAGGTGGAGCAGAAGAAGAAAAGGACCTTCCGTAAATTCACCTACCGCGGGGTGGACCTAGACCAGCTCCTGGACATGTCCTAGTAAGTTTGGGGTCCCTGGGCTGTACCCCAGGCTCGGTTTGGGGTCCCTGGGGGTCTTTTCCCGAGGCTGTTTGGGGTCCCCATGGTCTCCCAGGCCATCCCCCCGTTATGGGGTCTGTGTGGAGCTCCCCTGGCTCATTGAGCCTCTGGGGGTGGTGGTCGGGGGGGGTCCCTGCAGGCTCAGACTGAGGTCCTTGGGTGTCTCCCCAGGCTCAGTCTGGGGTCCCTGCGCTGTACCCCGGGACCATACTCCGGGCTCAGTTTGGTTCTCTGGGGATGTTCCAGGCTCAGTTTGGGGTTCCCGGGGGTGGGAGGGGGGAGGTCTCCCCTCCCCATTGCTCAGTGTGGGGTCCCCGTGCTGGGTTCAGGGTGCCCCGGGGGTGCCCCTGACACCGTGTCCCGGTGCTTTGGGGGTGTCCCCACGCCCCGGGGGTGTCCCTGACACCGTGTCCCCGCACCCCACGGGTGTCCCCACGCCCCGGGGGTGCCCCTGACGCCGTGTCCCGGTGCCTTGGGGGTGTCCCCACGCCCCGGGGGTGCCCCTGACGCCGTGTCCTGGTGCTTTGGGGGTGTCCCCACGCCCCGGGGGTGTCCCCACGCCCCGGGGGTGCCCCTGACACCATGTCCCCCCCTGCCCAGCGAGCAGCTGATGCAGTTGTACAGCGCTCGGCAGCGGCGCCGCCTGAACCGCGGCCTGCGCCGCAAACAGCACTCGCTGCTCAAGCGGCTGCGCAAGGCCAAGAAGGAGGCGCCGCCCATGGAGAAGCCCGAGGTGGTGAAGACCCACCTGAGGGACATGATCATCCTGCCCGAGATGGTGGGCAGCATGGTGGGCGTCTACAACGGCAAGACCTTCAACCAGGTGGAGATCAAGGTGAGCGGGGGCCGGGTCCTGTCCCAGCCGAGTGCGTGGGGTGGGCGCCTCGAGCCGGGCTGGAATCCCTGGCTGGGTGTTCCTCCTTGGGGCAGGGCTGTTCCAGAGGGACCATCCCTGGGCAGCTCCCCCATGGAGGGGGCTCAGGGCCTTGGCTGTGGTTCTGAAGCACCGAAATAGTCGGTGTGTTGGGCCCTGGCTCCCTGCTGTGGGGTGAAACAGATCTCCCCCACCGGCACCATTTCCAGAGGAAACGGATCCCTTGATCCTTCCCAGGGGTGGAATAACCCATGGCCTGGTGTCACCTGATACCAACGGTGGGGTTAAATGGCACTTTCGGCTCCTGCCTGGAAGGGCTCCCGTGGGAGGGACAGGGGTCCGGCTCAGCCCCTCTGGGTGGGAGAAACCTGGCAGGAATAACTGGGATGGGGATGGGGATGGGCAGGGGGTGTCCCTGTGCCCCACCCAGCACGGATCTGTCCCCCTGCAGCCCGAGATGATCGGCCACTACCTGGGCGAGTTCTCCATCACGTACAAGCCGGTGAAGCACGGCCGGCCCGGCATCGGCGCCACCCACTCCTCCCGCTTCATCCCGCTCAAGTGAATAAAGACATTCCTTGGATCCCTCTGGATCCCTCTGGATCCCTCTGTCTCCTGCCTCACCGTTCCCAGGGTCAGGGGGGGAGCTGGGCTGTGCCAAAGCTCACCACACACTGCACCGGGATCTGTTGTTTTCCTGAAGGTTCCTCCCGGGTTTTCGGCGCTGCTTTCCATCAGCACTCGCCTTCACGGGGCTTTAGGAAATGAATGAAACTCCCTGCTCTTTGCAGGGAAGTGGGAGATGGCACTTTCATGTTTATGGCATTTCCTTCTGCTCAGCTTTATTTATAGCTTCTAGAAGGCTGGGAATGTGGAAACACCGAGTTGAGGGGCAATGGGTGGGTTTCCTGGGCCTTGGAACCAGCCCTGCTCCTTGGGAAGCTGCCAGGAACCCATCATGGGGTGCCAGGACCCCAAATAATTATTTTCTGATCTCAAATTTGGGATTCCAATGGGTGTTTGGTGTCAAAGATCAGAGGGTTGGGAGCTGGGGGATTGCAGCTCAGGCTCGGGGAGGGGTGGGATGTGTTTTGGGGGAGAAGCTGCTTTCTGGGATGAGGAGGATGATCCAGGACAGATGATCCGGGACAGATGATCCAATCCAACCCAGGAGCTGCTGCGGAGCTTGGGCTGAGCCCGAGGAACCCAAGAGCACCAAGTGCTGCGGTGAGTCCACCCGTGAAGGAGCTGATTGTCCCCGGGGTGGTCCTGGCTCGTCCCTGCCGCTGGCCAAAGTCCCGTGGGGGTCCCTCGGGGGTCCCTCAGGCCCAGCTGGGACCCTTTGGATCTGCAGCCGTTTGTCCGTCAGGGAAGGTCCCTCAGTCGCTGAGTCCCTTTTGTGTGACCTTGAGGGTCCTTGTGCCGACCCCACTGGTGGGGTTGGGGTCGCGGGGGGACCCCCAGCTCCGGGGGAGTCCCGGGGGGCCGGGGGGGGGTGACAGTGGCCTTGGTGGGTGACAAGTGGCCACAGAACAGGGTAGAGGACACGGTCATGGCCACGGGGGTGGGATCGGTTTCGTTCCCAAGGACGCGGGGCCAGCAGCGGCTCTCCCGGGGGGCAGGTTCGGTCTGGGGAGGAGGGAAGGTTTGGCCGGGGGGTCCCGGTTCGGTCTGGGGGGACAGGTTCGCTCGGGAGCGGCAGGTGCATCCCCGGAACGCGGGGACGGGGCAGATCCCGGCGTTTTTGGGGAGGCTGGAAAAGGAGCGGATGGATGGGAACGGAGCCCACCGCGGGGGTCTCGTCTCCCCCTGCCCGGCAGAGCCCGGGGGGGCCGCGGGGAGCCCCCGGTGCCGCCCTCTAACGGCGGCGGAACCGCTGGAAAATCCCGAGCGGGAGCGGGGGGGGGCGGGCGGGGGCGGGATGCGTCTGCTCGGGGCCGCGTCGGAGCCTCGCCCAGCTCCGCACCGCCCGCACCGCACCGCACCGCACCGCTCTGCACCGCCGGGAATGAGGTACGGCCGCACCCGCCCCCCGCACCCCCCCAGGCACCCCCCGACACCCCCCGAGGGTCCCGGCGGCTCCGGGGTCGCTGCAGCTGCCGGGGGTTGGGGGGGGCTGCGCGGTGGGGCCGGGGTGGGGGTCGGGGTTGGATGAGGTTTTGGGGGTTGGATGCGCTGAGGGGGGCCCCCCGATGTGAGACCCCCCCCCGGCCCTGTCTGCGCTGGATCATGCGGCGGGTGCGGCTCCATCCTGCGGGATCGGGGGGATATTGGGGGGCTGGGGGTCCGGGGGGGCTCGGGGGGTTCAAGGGGAATCGAGGGGGTCGGGCAGAACGCACGTCCCGCATCCCGCGGGGACAAAGGCCGGACAATGCCGGGGCTCGGCGGGGAGTCCCCGGGCGGGGGGAGCAGCACCGACCGTCCCCATCCTCATCTCCGTCCCCATCCCACACTCATCCCCAGCCCACCCCCGTTCCCACCCCATCCCCATCCCGCGAGCGAGGCTGGAGGGTCCCCACGGAGGGGGCAGCAGCTCCCCCCACGCCAATGCGGGCTCGACTCCCCGCGGACGCCCCCGATGCTCCCCCGGAGGGGCTGGGCCAGGGCTTTGGGGACCAGATCCGGACCTGGAGCCCCAAAACCGCACCCCAAACCCTTCCCACAAACCCACACCACAAATCCACCTCCCAAACCGGTCCCTCAAAAATCTCGGCTTCTAAAGCAGCATCTCGACCCCACCCGGGGCACCCCGAGGGTGCCAGGGCTGTGTCCCCGAGCAGGATGGGGGGAGGTGGGGGCTGCCCTGGGCACGTTCCTGTCCGCTGGTTCCCACGGGCGCCCTCGGGCGTGGGGGTGAGGGGGGGTCCCTGCATGATGTGGGGGCTCTGCTGGGGCTGTTGGCTCACCCCACCAGGACCCCGCATCCCCACGCAGGCCGTGACGTGTGTGTGCACATACGTGTGTGTGCACATACATGTCTGTACACGCGTGAGCAGGTGCTGTGTGTGTGGGGGGGGGCTGCAGGGGGTCGATGCCGCGCGTGGGGAGGGCGCAGGTCCCGCGTGTCCCCCTGTGTGTGTGCCCCGACCCGTGTGCGGGGCTGTGCTCCCCGGGGGCGGGTTTGCTGTGGCCGGGGGTCCCCGGGGCCGGGTCGATCAGCCGGAGCTGGTGACAACACGCTGTTTGTTTAACGTCCCCCGGGGGCTCCGGGAGCCGCAGCCGGTCGGGGGGCTCAGATGTGGCTCTGGCGAGGCGGCTGCGCTGGGCTGGCGGCCACGGCCCCGTCCCTGGAGCTGCTGCCGAGCTGAGGGGTGTGGGGGGCCAGTTGTGGGGCCACGGTGGCCCCGTGTGGGGGCAGAGCCGTGGGCGCCCTGGGCAGGACGGTGCAGGGATGGGCAGTGCAGAGGGGAGTGGGCACGGTGGGCAGCGCGGAGAGCGCTGGTGGGGTGTGGTGGGCAGTGCAGATGCTGCTTCATCTGCTGCAGCATCTTCCCTGCCAGGATCTTGCTGGATGAATCCAGTCCCTGCCCGCGGCCCGAGCCAGTCCCGGGGGGTTCCCTGAGCAGAGAGGGGCATCCCTGGGGGTTGGAGGAGCTGGGTGCCGGGGACCCCGAGCTAGCGTGGCCCCCCAGGGTTGTGCCCACGGCAGCCCGTGGCTTTGCCGGGGATCCCACCGTGGGGGGACAGCAGGTCCTGGGGGACAGTGACCATCGTGGTGCTGGAGCACCGCTGCACCCCTGGTTTCCCCCACCCCACAGCCCTGGCCCCCCCTTTCCCACAGCCGTTCCCCCCCAGCCCCGCAGCGCTGCCCACCCTTTCCCGCAGCCCTGGCCCCCCTTCCCCGTCGTGTCTCCAGCTCGGCGGATGAAGGTGCGGCCGCAGCCCCTCCCCGCAGGCTGCGGATCCCGGTGCTGCTGCGGCCCCTGCGCTCGGCCGGCCCTGCCGGGGACCGGGAGGGGCAGAGCTCAGATCTCCCCCCGCCATCAACCCCCGAATATCCCAACCCTGACCTGGTCCCCCTGGAGGAGAGGAAACCCCCCTGTTCCCATCCCTCCCAGCATAGTTGAACCTCCCCCACCCTTTTCTGGGCGCTCAGGAAAAGCCAGAACCGCCTGTGCCCCCATCACTGTCACTCGTCCCGCATCCCCCATCCGTTATCCCGCATCCAGGATCCCACGTCCCATATCCTGCACCCGTCCCCCTGCATTCCATTATCCCACGTCCCTGGCGCTGCATCCTGCCTCTCGTATTCCATACCCTGCCCTGATCCATCCCTCGTCCTTCCTCCCGCATTCCACGCCCCGCAGCCCTCACCCCGTGTCCTCCCTCATTGTCCATCCCTGGTCCCCGATCCCTTATCCCTCCTCCCAGCCCCGACCCTTCCTCTGCTCCCCCTCCTGGGGTTATTTCGTCTCCTGGGGGGTATTTTGGGCGGTTGGGGGGGGAATTGGCACTGGGGGGGGTCTTTGTCTCCCTTGGCAGAGCCACATGGTGGGAGTGGGGGGGCAGAGACCCCACAGCAGGACCCGGGGGGCAGGATGGGTGTCCCCCACCAGTGTAGGGTGCAGGGATGAGGGAGCAATTTGGGGGGACCTGGTGTGGCTCCTGGGGGTGGAAAGGAATGGATGGGGCCTTGGGGGGCTGTTGGGCTCCAGCCCTGCCTGGCAGTGCCTCTGTACTGGAGAGGGGTGTGCTGGGACCCCCCAGAAAGGGCTTGTGGGGGCAGGGGGGTCACCGCGGGGTAGATTTGGGGGTGGCAGTGCCGGGGGGGTGATCGCTGCTGTCCCTGACCCCGCCGTGGGGAGAGGGGAGCAGGGGGGGTGCGGTGGGGACAAGGGGACCCCCCCCGGCCGTGCTCCCCCCCTCGAATCCCACCCACCGCCCGCTCCCCCCGCACACACGCGGTGCTGACGGAGGCGCCGCGGGGCCATCGCCAGCCCGACCCGCCGGGGGGGCCACGAGGGGTCCCCGTCCCTGTCCCCCCCAACCCCCTGTCGTGTGTCCCCCCCACCGGCAGGTGCGAGGGGGGTCCGTGGGCGCTGCGGCAAGAGGAGGTTTGGGGGGCTGGGGGTGCTGGGGGGGCACAGAGGGGCCGGGGGTACCTGGGGGGGGAAGCCGAGGGGGGCGGAGGGGGGAGCACGGGGGGCCCGGGGCTGCCCCCGGTGCGGGAGGGAGTGGAGCGGGAGGAGATTGGGAGCGGGGGGGGGAAGACAAAAGCGAGACAAAGGGAACGGAGAGCTGAGCTCTGCCGAGGGTGGGAACCAGGCAGGGGCTGGCGGGGGCTGGAGGGGGACGGGGCTGGGCCCCCACCCCGTGCCGGGGACGCTCCTCTGCGAGGCTTTGGGGGGGGGTCCCAGCTCTCCCAGTGCGCTGGGGAGGGGTCGTTGTGGGTGGTGGGTTCCCCCGTGCTGTGCTGTGGTCCCGGGCGGGTGGTGGGTGCTGAGGGGGCTGTGAGGGTGCTGAGGGAGCCCCTCGGGGTGCTGCCCACCCCCATCCTCCCCCCGCAGGCGCTGGAGAGGGTGAAGATGTCGGGCTCCATCGCCTCGTACGACCAGCTGGTGCGGCAGGTGGAGGCGCTGAAGAAGGAGAACAGTCACCTCCGGCGGGAGCTGGAGGACAACTCCAACCACCTCTCCAAGCTGGAGAATGAGACCTCGGACATGAAGGTGGGCGCAGACCCCGAGCTGGGGCTGCAGGGAGGGGTTTCCCTCCACGTCCCCCCCGCCCCTCCTCCACAGCTCCATCCCTGTTTTAGGAGGTCCTGAAGCATCTCCAGGGCAAGCTGGAGCAGGAGGCCCGAGTCATGGTGTCCTCGGGGCAAACGGAGGTGCTGGACCAGCTCAAAGGTGGGTGCCCGGGCGGGGTGGGGAGGGGGGTCCCCACCAAGCCCACCCTGACGCCGCTGTCCCCGTGCCCAGCCCTGCAGATGGACATCACCAGCCTCTACAACCTCAAGTTCGCCCCGGAGGTGCCGAGCACTGGACGTGGCTCCGAGGAGAGTCCCCCGGCCCCCACATCGCACCGGGACGGCCCCGGGGACCTGGGCAGGGCCACCCTGCGGATGCTGGAGGAGCTGGACCGCGAGAGGTGATGGCCTGGGGGGTGCAGGGGGGCTGGGGGTGCCCGGGGCTGCGCTGACGGGGTGCCCCCTCCCCAGGTGCTTCCTGCTGGGGGAGATCGAGAAGGAGGAGAAGGAGAAGGTCTGGTACTACGCGCAGCTGCAGAGCCTGGCCACGCGCCTGGACGAGCTGCCCCACGTGGAGACGGTGAGTGGGGACCCCCCCAGACCCCCCACCCCGAGCCCTGGGGCACGGCCAGGACCCTGCCCCCCTCACGCCACCCCCTGTGCCCCCCCCAGTTCTCCATGCAGATGGATCTGATCCGGCAGCAGCTGCAGTTCGAGGCGCAGCACATCCGCTCGCTGATGGAGGAGCGCTTTGGGACGGCCGACGAGATGGTGCAGAGGGCACAGGTCGGGTCCTTCACCCCCCCTATGCCCCCTGTTCTCCCACAGCCCTGATGGGCTCAACCCTGGGCACCCTCACACCCAATCTGGGCACCCTGCACCAGCTCCTTGCACCCTCACACCCAGTTCCTCGCACACCTACACCCCTCCTGCCAGGCTTTTGGGGTCCCGGGGGGTCCCAGCCCTCGCTGATCCCCTCCTGCACCCCCAGATCCGGGCATCCCGGCTGGAGCAGATCGACAAGGAGCTGATGGAGGCGCAGGACAAGGCGCAGCAGCCGGAGCCGCAGGTACGGGGGATGCCACGGGGGTGTCCCCGGTCCCCGTGGGGGAGGGAGCCGGGCAGGGTGGAGGAGGGGGCCAACACATCCCCCCCCCATCGTCGTCCCCGCTCTGTCCCCGTCGGCACAGCCAGGGCTTTGTGTGGCTCGGGCACCGTGAAATGGGCAGTTGCCATGGAGACCAGAAGTAGGCCATGGCGGGCGGGCGGCGCGGGGGCTCCCACGGCATCTGCCTCCAACCCAGGCGCCAGGGCGGGCAGCCTGCCATCCTCCTCTTCCTCCTCCTCCTCTCCTCATCATCATCACCCTCATCATCGTCAGAAATCCTCGTCCTCTCCTCATCATCACCCTCATCATCGCAGCTGCCATCACCATGGCCCCCCTGTCACCCACCATCATCATCATCATCATCATCACCATCATCATCATCATCATCATCACCATCATCATCTTCATGGGCTGCCATCACCACGGCCCCACTGTCACCCACAGCCCTGCCACTGACGTGGTCCCACCATCACCCACCTCCCCACGCCCAGCACCCACAGCCCCCTGCGGCAACTGTGGCCCCTCCATCACCCCCAGTCCCTCCATCACCCACAGACACCCCCACGTCCTCACGGCCCCCCCACTGTCACTCCAATCCGTCAGCTCCGTGGGCTCAGCCCCTCTCCCTGCTCACTCTCCCACGCTCCCCGTCTCCCAAACCTGCGGCTGTAACAGCCCCCCCCATCCCAATCATCCCTGATTTTAGCTTAAAATACACCCCTGGCACTGACGGAAACGACTGCTGGGAGTTTAATGGCACCAGTGGGCGGTGGAAAAGCGGGGAGGGGATGGACATGGGGGGGTGAGGACAGCAAGATACACCCCCCCACACAACTGCTCTCTCCTCTGCAGCTCTGCGGGAAGGTGCCAGGCGTAGAGGGGGACGGCAGCCTGGACCCCCCGACCCACCCCGAGGAGGGGGGCAACAGCAAGGTGAGGGGCAGCCACACCGAGCCCGGGCGGGCTGGGCCGAGCCCAGGGGGGGCTCCGTGTAACCCCGTGTCCCTCTCCCGCAGGTGGAGGTGGTCTTCTGGCTGCTGTCCATGCTGGCCACGCGGGACAAGGAGGACATGTCCCGCACGCTGCTGGCCATGTCCAGCTCCCAGGAGAGCTGCCTGGCCATGCGCAAGTCGGGCTGCCTGCCCCTGCTCATCCAGATCCTGCACGACTCGGACGGGGAGCCGGGGCCCCCCGAGAGCCCCACGGGCGCCAAGGACGCGCGGATGAGAGCCAACGCCGCCCTGCACAACATCGTCTTCTCCCAGCCCGACGAGGGCCAGGCCAAGAAGGAGATGCGGGTGCTGCACGTGCTGGAGCAGATCCGCTCCTACTCGGAGACCTGCTGGGACTGGCTGCAGATGCAGAGCCGGGACGGGGGACGGGGCCCCGAGGGTGCAGGTATGGGGGGAGCAGGGGGTGCCCGGTGGGAGGGGGGGGGGGATCGTCAGTGCCGTCCCCAGGACTGACCTCCCTTCCCCCCGCAGTGCCTGTGCCCATCGAGCCCCAGATCTGCCAGGCCACCTGTGCCATCATGAAGCTCTCCTTCGACGAGGAGTATCGGCGGGCCATGAATGAGCTGGGTGAGTGCGGGGAGGGGGCTCCTTCCCTCTGTGCCACAACCAGCCCTGCCCACCCCCCCCCAGCATCACAGCACCGGGCAGGGGGTGCTGGGGTCGGTCAGGAATCCCAAACCACCCCTGCCCCGTCCCACAGGTGGGCTGCAGGCGGTGGCTGAGCTGCTGCAGGTGGACTACGAGATGCACAAGATGACGAACGACCCCCTGAACCTGGCGCTGCGACGCTACGCGGGCATGGCCCTCACCAACCTCACCTTTTTTTTTTTTTTTGGGGGGGGGGGGGGGGGGTTTTTTGGGGGGGGGGGGGGGTGTTAGCGGGGTCAGGGGGGTCACAGCGTCACCCTCACCACCCTCATCCTCCTCACAGGCCACGCTGTGCTCCCGCCGGGGCTGCATGGAGGCCATCGTGGCTCAGCTGGGCTCCGACAGCGAGGAGCTGCACCAGGTGGGTGCCGGCCCCGTGAGGGGCTCCCTGGGGAGGGGACGGGCAGGGGGGCAGTCCCAGCACCCACTCACCCTGCTCTGCCCCTCCAGGTGGTCTCCAGCATCCTGAGGAACCTCTCCTGGCGTGCTGACATCAACAGCAAGAAGGTGCTGCGGGAGGTGGGCAGTGTCACGGGGCTGACACAGTGTGCCCTGCACGCCGGCAAGGTGAGCGCCAGGGCGGGTGGGAGGGGGCGTGGAGAACCTGGACAGGGGCTGACAGGGGTGTATGACCCTTCCTGGACAGGAATCCACCCTGAAGAGCGTCCTGAGTGCGCTGTGGAACCTGTCAGCGCACAGCACGGAGAACAAGGCGGCCATCTGCGCCGTGGAGGGGGCCCTGGGCTTCCTGGTGAGCACCCTCACCTACAAGTGCCAGAGCAACTCCCTGGCCATCATCGAGAGCGGCGGTGGCATCCTCAGGAACGTCTCCAGCCTCGTCGCCACGCGGGAGGATTACAGGTGGGCATCACCACGGAAGGGGACGAGGGACCCCGGGCAGTGCAGACCCCAGGGCGGTGCTGGGGGATGCCACGGGGTGCCACAGGGGTGGGGGGCACCCTGAACCCCAGGAACGGCTGCAGGGAGAGGGTCAAGGCCCCCCCTGATGGCTGGGGGTCCCCTCTGTCCCTCAGGCAGGTGCTCCGGGACCACAACTGCCTGCAGACGCTGCTGCAGCACCTGCGCTCGCACAGCCTGACCATCGTCAGCAACGCCTGCGGCACCCTCTGGAACCTGTCTGCCCGCAGCCCCCGCGACCAGGAGCTGCTGTGGGACCTGGGGGCGGTCAGCATGCTCCGCAACCTCATCCACTCCAAGCACAAGATGATCGCCATGGGCAGCGCGGCCGCGCTGCGCAACCTGCTCACCAACCGGCCCCCCAAGTACAAGGACGCGGCCGTGGTGTCCCCGGGGTCCTGCATGCCCTCGCTCTACATGCGCAAGCAGAAGGCGCTGGAGGCCGAGCTGGACGCCAAGCACCTGGCTGAGACCTTCGACACCATGGAGAAGCAGAGCCTGAAGAGCCAGAGCGCCAAGAAGCCGCTGCGGCACATGGAGAGCCTGGTGAAGGACTACGCCTCCGACTCCGGCTGCTTCGACGATGACGAGGTGCCCAACGTGTCCACCGGCGTGGAGACGGCCAGCGCCTCCGTCCTCTCCATGTTCCTCAACTCCTCCTTCCTGCAGGGCCAGGCGCTGCCGCGGGCACTGGCGCAGAGGCGATGCCCGGAGCCGGAGAAGGACGGCAGCGGGAAGCCGGCGGAGCCCAAGAAGCTGCCGCTGCCGGAGGACGACGTCTCGCTGGCCGCCGAGAAGCTGGCCAACAAGATCTCCAGCACGGTGGCCAAGATCGACAAGCTGGTGGAGGACATCTCCACCATGCACAACTCCTCGGACGACAGCTTCAGCCTCAGCTCCGAGGACCACTGCCTGGACTGGCAGTACGGCCCCGAGGAGGGGCACGAGGCGCGCGCCCAGTCCTGCTCGCCGTGCCGGCTCTCGGACGCCGGCGGCTTTGCCAAGCGGGAGAGCCTGAGCCGGGCGCACACCCTGCTGCGGCTGAAGACGGCCTACACCAGCCTGTCCACCGACAGCCTCAACAGCGGCAGCACCAGCGACGGCTACTGCACCAAGGAGCACATGAAGCCCTGCCCCAGGGCCGCCTTCCTCGACTACCGGGACGAGCTGCAGCGCTACCAGAAGAGGCCGAGCCGGCTCGACCTCAAGAGCATCCTGGGCGGCAAACCGGAGCGGGCTGAGCCCCCTGCACGGGACCCGGCCGAGCCGGACAAACCGGAGCAGCGAGACCTGCCCGAACGGGCCAAGAAGGCGGTGACTTTCCCCAGCCCCAAGGCGCCGGAGAAGGAGAAAGAGACGGAATGGAAGAAGGAGGTGGGCAGCAAACAGCCCCCCGACCCCCACGTCCACACCATCAAGCTCTCCCCGTCCTACCAGCACGTGCCCCTGCTTGAGAGCCTGGCCAAGAGCGGCGCGGCCACCGGCCACCAGCCCTCCCTGCTGGGCAGGAAGCAAGCCTGGCTGCCCCCGGCGCTGCTGCAGACGGCTGAGACCCTGAGCAAGATCCCGGAGAAGCTGCCGGCACAGGCGCCGGCCGTGGCAGAGCAGGAGTCGGTGCAGAAGTACTCGGTGGAGGACACTCCAATCTGCTTCTCCCGGTGTAGCTCCCTCTCCTCCCTCTCCTCGGCAGACAATGTGCTGGACGGGCAGAGCCACAGCGAGAACGACCTGGACAGTGACTCCTCCCTGGAGATCCTGGAGATGGAGGAAGGGGACGCAGAAGGGGAGGATGGGAGGCAGGAGAAGGAGAAGGCGGCAGATCCGGGTCCCACCACGCCGGTGGGGATTTCCCAGCCCATCACCATCCCCTTCCCGAAACGGGACAAGGTTTTCCTGCGGGAAGCATCACCCTCACGCCAGGACGACCTGACACCCTCGAGCTCCTCAGAGAACTACATCCAGGAGACTCCCCTGGTGATGAGCCGCTGCAGCTCCGTCAGCTCCCTGGGCAGCTTCGAGAGCCCCTCCATCGCCAGCTCCATCCAGAGCGACCCGTGCAGCGAGATGATCAGCGGCACCATCAGCCCCAGCGAGCTCCCTGACAGCCCCGGGCAGACCATGCCCCCCAGCCGCAGCAAGACCCCCCTCTTCGAGCTGGGCTGCCAGCCCGAGAAGGAGACCAGCCAGTTCAACATCCAGTGGGAGAACAACGTCAAGAAGTTCATGGAGATCACAGACTTCAAGGAACGCTTCCAGCTGCCCCAGGACCTGGACTCCATGGTCTACTTCACGGTGGAGAAACCCAACGAGAACTTCTCGTGCGCCTCCAGCCTGAGCGCCCTGCCCCTCCACGAGCACTACGTGCAGAAGGACGTGGAGCTCAAGCTGATTCCCACCTTTCCAGAGAAGAACAGCCTGAACTTTGCGGCTCACGAGAAGCGGGAGGAGCGGCGGGAGGAGCGGTACCTGGAGGGCCGGCGCCGGGCCGACCGCCCCGAGCCCCCCGACGACGACGACATCGAGATCCTGAAGGAGTGCATCAGCTCTGCCATGCCCTCCCGCTTCCGCAAGGTCAAGACCTCGCTGCTGTCCGGCCAGGTCCTGCACCCCCAGACCAAGAAGCCGATGCACGTCCCCGTTTACATGCTGGTGCCGGCCCACCCGCACCCCGGCGTCCCAAAGCACCTGCGAGCCACCGCCCGCGACCTCTTCAAGGACGACGACTCCTTCACCGACTCGGCCGAAGGGACCCCCGTCAACTTCTCCAGCACCGCCTCGCTGAGCGACGAGACCCTGCGCTACCCGGCGGGCGAGGAGGCCGAGCACCCCCTGCCCGAGGGGCGCCGCCAGGGCGGCCCCATCCCGGCCAGGAGAGCCGCCTCCGGCAGCTCCGCACCCGCCAGGATCGGCGCCGCCGGCAAGGGCAAAGCGGGGCCGGGCCGTGGCCAAGGCGGGGAGGGGAAGCGGGGCCAGACCCCCCCAAAGAGCTCAGCCAGCCTGGAGCTGGGGGTGGGCAGGGCCAGCGGTGCCCCCGGGAGGAAGGACGATCCCCAGGAGGACGGGGTGGTCTTCCAGTCGCTGTGCCACACCACGCCGACGGAGGAAGCCGTCTACTGCTTCTACGATCCGGAGCTGGACGGGCTGCCCGAGGCGGGCAGGGACGGGTCCGGCAGCAGAGCCCAGCCCGGCAGGGCACCCCGGAGGGAGCGCTCGGGCGGCTCCATCCCCCGCAGGGACCCCGAGCCGGGTCCCCGTCCGGCAAAGGCGAAGCCGCAGAACAACCTCATCGCCGACGAGACGCCGCCGTGCTACTCCCTCAGCTCCTCCATGAGCTCCCTGAGCGACGCCAACCTCTCGGACGGCGAGGAGCGGGGCCAGCCCTGCGGCAAAGCCACCTGGCCACGGACAGCCGCGGTGGGGCAGGCGCAGGGGGGCTCCCCCAGCTCCCCCAGCCTCAACTCGGAGGATGACCTGCTGCAGAAGTGCATCGGCTCGGCCATGCCCAAGCGCCGGCGGCCCACGGTTCGGCGCAGGGGGCTGGAGCGCAAGCAGAAGCCGCCCGGCCCCGGCGGGAGGGAGCGGAAAGCCGAGGTCAGGCATCACCCCGACGAGGACGCCGGTTCCGACCGTGGCTCCGACCTGGACAGCGTGGAGTGGCAGGCCATCCAGGAGGGAGCCAACTCCATCGTCACCTGGCTGCACCAGGCTGCTGCCTCCCTGTCGAGGGAACCTTCCTCCGAGTCCGACTCCATCCTCTCCTTCATGTCCGGGCTCTCGGTGGGCTCCACGCTGCAGCTCTCCCTGGGCAGGCAGGAGAAGCAGCGGCCCGGCAGCGCATCCGGCCGGGACACGGCGAGGAGGGAGCACAGCAAGGGCCGCCCAGAGCGGAAGGACACGGCGGGTGCCCGTCCTGCCGGCCGTGCCGGTGCCAGGGCGGAGCGGAGCCCAGCGCCCACCAAACCGGTGCCCAACCTGCCCGTGGTCTTCCGTGGCAGGACCGTCATCTACATGCCCAGCCTGGCCAAGGACGCCCCCAGCCCACGGGCCACCCCGAAGAAGACCCCGCTGGCCAAGCCCGAGGCGCCGCCAGCCAAGAACCTCTCCCTGAGCCAGCAGCGCTCGCGCAGCCTGCACCGACTGGGCAAGGCCCCCGAAACCGGGGACCTGGCGCTGCCCAAGAGGAGCACGACACCACCCGCCCGCATGGGGAAGGGCCCACCTTCCTCGGGCTCCTCCCGCACCTCCACCCCCTCCCAGCACGGCCCCAAGAAGCTGCCATCGCCCTCCCAGCTCACCAAGCCAGGCGCCCCAGCTGCGGGCAAGGCAGGGGGCTCGTCCTCCCCACCAGGACCCCCGGCCAAGGCCCCGGCCCCCAAATCCCCAGCCCCCAGGCAGTCCAAGACACAGAAGTCGCCCGTGCGCATCCCCTTCATGCAGAAGCCCAGCAGGAAGGTGCTGCCGGGCCGGGGGGCCATGCCGGTGCTGGAGGAGCAGGTGGACGGCTCCAAGGCTCGGCCCGGGGGCCCGGGGGGCAGCCGGCTCAACCTGGTGCGGATGTCATCTGCCCGCTCCAGCGGGAGCGACTCGGACCGCTCCGGCTTCCTGCGCCAGCTCACCTTCATCAAGGAATCCTCCAGCCTGCTGCTGCGGCACCGCTCCGAGCTGGCCCCGCCGGCCCCCGCGGCCTCGCTGCCTCGCCGGGGGTCCCCCCAGCGCAGCCGTGCCGCCCTCCCGGCCGTGTTCCTCTGCTCCTCCCGCTGCGACGAGCTCAAGGCGGCCAAGCCGGTGGCCCCCGGCCCGCGGCCGCTCGCCCCCAGAGCCCAGCCCGGTGCCAAAGCCAGCGCCGGGGTGAAGCCGCCGCGCAGGACCAGCTCCGAGAGCCCGTCCCGGCTGCCGGTGAAGACCAGCGTGCCCACGGCCGAGCCCTTCAAGCGATACTCGTCCTCGCCCAACATCAGCGTGGCGCGGCGGGCGGGCAGCCCGTCCTCCTCCTCCTCCGTGCGCTCCGAGGCTCCGGCGCGGCGCCGGCAGCCCGAGGTGGCTCCCGGGGGGCAGCCGGGGAAGCCGCCGGTGGTGGTGATGAAGGGCACGTGGCGGAGGATTCGGGACGAAGACATCCCGCACATCCTCAAGAGCACGCTGCCCTCCTCCGCCCTGCCGCTGGCGGGCTCCGGCGAGGACGAGCCCCCCGGCGCCCCCGGCCCCAGGAAGACCAGCGACGCCGTGGTGCAGACCGAGGACTTCGCCGCCTCCAAGACCAACTCCAGCACCTCTCCCACGCTGGAGACCCGCGAGGGACCCCCGCACCCCCGTGTCACCGGCGACGGCGAAGCCCCCGCGCCCACCAAGGCCGCCCTGCCCATCTCCTTCGGCCACGAGGCGCCCGCCGGGACCTTCCCCGCCAGCCGACACGGCTCCCCCAGCAAAGCCGCCCGTGTCACCCCCTTCAACTACGTCCCCAGCCCCATGGCGGTGACGGCCGTGGCCGACAAGGCGATGGAGAAAATCCAGGCTTGAGCAGCTGCCACGGACGAGGCCCCTGTGAGGGTGCCGTGACACCCCCGGCCATGGGAGCTGAGCAGGACTGCGCTGGGGACACACACACGATGATTTGGGACAGCTGGAGTCACCCCAACCTGCTGCTGGCCCCGCTGGGGTCTTGCTGTACTGGAGCATCACAATTCCCAGTGCCAAGGACTGGACTTGGCTGGGGACACGTTTGGGGCTGACACCCCAACCTGGAGGGAGCCTCATGGACCATCTCCTGCTGATGGACAACTCGGGACAAGGTGGGGGGGGGATCACGTCCCCAGGTCCCCCCCAACTCCCTCACCCACCACGGGCAGGGGTCTGAACCAGGGTCTGATCCCACACAGCAGGAAGCTGGCACGGCACACCCTGGCACAGGGACACCCCCACGTGTTCCAGCTCCTCTGGCACCAACACCGGCTCTGCCAGAGGTCGCAGCTCATTTATTGGGGGTTAAGGGGATGCAGGGGAGAGGCTTTGCAGGGGTTACAGGGGCCAGGACCCCCATTTGTGCGGCTGGAGGGACCAGCAGCCGAGGTCCCTGTGCTGGTCTGAGGAGGCAGAGGGTGGAAATGGTGCAGGGGGAACCGGGCAGGGGCTCACGGGGGTGTCTGAGGTCCCAATGGCTCATCTTAGGGGGCTTTTTGCAGAGTGGTTTCACCAGGCTGGGGAGCTGCCCTAGGAGGGGACAGGGTGCTGAGCTGGCACCGCAGCGACCAACCCCCAGGGAAGGGTCTGGGGTCCCTCACCTCCATCTGCAGCTCCCCAGCTTCCCACCCCCAGGGCGGGAGATCCCTGTCCCAGCTCGCAGCCAGGATCCCGGTGTGTCCCTGTGGATGTGGACACGAATCCATCCAGGACTGGATTACGCCCACGGGGGGCTCCCAGCCCCAAAACCCCGGGGACACCCTCCCTGCTCCTGCTGCCAGCTGGCCCCAGGTGCCAAGACTGGGGTGTGAGGGAAGTGCCTCGGCCCCTGGGAATGGGCTGGGCTGCGGAGAGACCCCCTGATCCAGGTGCTCCCTGACCCCTTGGGTATCTCCCGGTCCTCCCACCATCACCACCTATTTTGGATGGGGTCACCCATGAGTGTCCCCCCCTACCAGTGCCATTGGGGCTGTAGGGACAGTGCACTAGGGTCGTGGGGACAGGCACATCCTGGAGACCCCCGCTCTGGCATGGGGCCAGCGCAGGAGACCTGGAGCTGAGGGTGAAGAAAAGGGAGAAAAACGACCTCCTGAGTGCTGTAATGGAGCACAGGGTGGCAGGAGGGCCAGCACTGTCCCCTGGGCCTGAGCCCACCCCCCCAGCCCCGCTGTCCCCTCCTCCATGGACAATCCTGCCAGGCTGTGCCATGCCCTGCTCCCCCAGCTCTGTATCTATGTACTAAGGATGTTATTTTATGGGACTCTGGACAGTATTCCCATTAAAAGCCAACCTGTGTAAATAGGAAGGGATTCTCAGTCTCTTGCGGGCTGGGGGGACTTGCAGCCCCTCTGCAGGGTTTTCTGGATCCACTTCTTGTACCTGACGGTCGAGGTGGCGACCGGTGGCTTGAACGGGTCGGTGACATCTGAGCTGCTGAAGGACATCACCCCGGCCACGGCCGCCCGCTCCCCGCACACCAACGGGCCCCCCGAGTCACCCTGGGCAGGGGGGTGACACCAGGGAGTGCACCCTCACCAGGGGCAGGGACCCCCACCACGGCTTGGGGGGACATCTCACCTCCATGCCCAGGGTGAGTGTCCCCCCCTGGAGCCCCCCCCCCCCACGCGGGAACGGTGGCTCGGGGTGGGCAGAGCTTTGCAACCCCCGGACCCCTAAATGCTCACCTTGGCAGGGGCTGAGCCCCGGGGCTGCCCCTGGAAGCAGATCATGGTGGGGGCGATGCCGCCGTCCCAGAAGCGGCTGTTGTTGCACATCCGCGGGTCCATCACCTTCACCTCCAGCTCCTGCAGGGTGGGCGAGAGCCCCCCGCGCCTGCGGACCCCCCAACCCGCCAGGCTGCACGTGGCCCCCGCCGCCGGTGCCCGCCCCGACAGCCCGATGAGCTGCCGCGTCCGGCCCGGTGTCACCGACCCCTCCAGCTGCAGGAGGGTGGGGGGCAGCGTCAGAAACCCCCCCCTCCACGGCCACCCCAATGCTGCAGGTGAGGGGCCAAGGGGGCACCCCAGTGCTGCGGGGGGGGGCCGGGGAAGAGCACCCCGACGGCACAGGTGGGTGGCTGAGGGGCAGCACCGAGCCCGTGGGAGTGGGGAGGTGTTATGGAGGTGTGAAACCTCCGGGGGGGGTGAGAAGAGGAAATGTCACCGAACCTCTCGCCCCGGCTGCGGAGGGTGTGAACCCCCCGGTGCCCCCCCCGGCAGCACTTCCCACCCCTCCCGCCCCCCCGGCAGACCCTCCCGAGCCCCACCTGCAGCAGGAGCAGGTCGTTTTCCATCGTCCCTCGGTCGTAGCCGGGGTGGGGACAGGCCGCCCGGATAGGGAAGGTCTGCGTGGCCGCCCCGCGGTCCCGCAGGCTGTGCAGCCCCACCACCACTCTGCCGTCGGCCTGTGCCCTGCCCCGCACCAGGAGCCGCTGTCAGCCCGGTGCCGGTCACTGGGAGCCCCCCCGAGTGCCCCCGACCCCGGACTCACCCCCGGGCCAGGCAGTGGGCGGCTGTCAGGACCCAGCGCCGGTGCAGCAGCGCTGCCCCGCAGGCGTGAACCCCCCCAAACTGCAGGGACGCCATGTAGGGCCGGGAGTGGGGTTTGGCCTCGTGCCCCCCGATGACCCATGGCTGGAGCCAGGCCCAAGCTGTGAGGAGAGGAGATCCCGTCCTGGCCCCCAACCAGCACCTGCCACTGCCCTGGCCAGCGATGCCGAAATCCCGCTGGACACCCCAGACCCACCCAGGACCCACCGCCCCGGTGCTCACCTGAAGGCAGGGGCAGCAGCAGAAGCAGCGGCCCCAGACAGCCCCTCGCCCCCATTCTTGCCTGCTCTGTGTCCTGGTGTGGTGTCAGAGGAGCCCCAAGTCCCGTGTGACAGCAGAGCAGGGCAGCAGCAGGACACAGACCCCGCTAAGGGGGGGGCAGGAAGGGGAAGAGGCACCCACAGGGTAACACCTGTGGGGGTGGGAAACACCCACAGCCCCCTCGGTGCTCAGCTTTGCAGACAGAAAGCGGCATCTTCGTCAAAACCAGGGGCGGGGTGTTGTGAGATCTGTAACAATCTGGGTGATCCATTCCCACCACCTTTATTAGCAAAACAAGGACAGTTTTCCCGCCACCATCACCACGGGGTGATGGCCAGTGCTGGCCCCCGGCCAACCCTCCCCGGTGGTCCCTCAGCGCGTCCCTTTGGGGGGGACCCGCCTGGCCCCTCTCCCCGGGCGGGCTCTCAGGCTGCCCAGGAGCTGCTCGAAGAAGAACTCGCTCTGGTAGTCCAGCAGGACGAGGTGCTGCAGGAAGGGGGGCACCTGGGCCCTTGTCACCCCCACGCACACGGGGACCACCCTGGTGCCACAGCGGTGGATGACGCGCAGCAGGTTCCACTGGGACACGCGCTGGCACCACGGGTCGCCCACGGAGCGGGCCGAGAGGAGCAGGATGGCCACCCTGCTGGCCTCGATGACCTCCAGGGCCGTCAGGATGACGGACGTCCCGGCCACTTGGTCCTGGTGCTCCGCGAAGCCCCGGAAACCCTCCTGCCTGAGGCGCTGGGCGATGCGGGAGGCGACGGGATCGTCCTCCGGGAAGTACCAGAGGGAGAAGTCGTAGGGGAAGGTGTGTGAGGGCACGGAGGACGTGCCACCCACGGGGGACGTGGCAGCCAGTGCAGGGAGCAAGTGTGGGGTCCAAGCCTTTGTTCCTGCACCGGGACCTTGAGGCCGTGCTGGGCAGCCCTTCCCGGCAGATCCCTCTGTTCCCTGCGGAACCGTCACCGGGATGGCAGAGCCAGGGACGGTTCCGTCCCGGTTTGGGAAGGCGAAACCACCCCCTGGGGGTTCCCGAGGTGTCCCACCACAGTCCGGGAGGAGTCGGAGCTCCGACCCCGGCCCTCAGAGCGCCTTCTCCCTCATCTCCGCGATCCCACGCTCCAGCTCCGCTCCCGCCCGCTCCAGCTCCCGGCGCTGCTCCCGCAGCCGCTCCCGGGATTCCCGCAGCCGCTGGTTCATCCCCACGTAGGAGCGGCTCTGCCGGTACAGCCGCTCCCGCTCCTCGGCCGCGGGGTCGGGGGAGCCTGGCGGGGCGCACGGGAGGGTCAGTGGGACATGGGACACCCAGGGGTTCCCCGCAGCCCCCCTGCCCACCCCGGGCTCACCTGGAGCGGGGCCGTGGTCCAGGGGGGGCTCGGCGGGGAGGACGAAGACGGGGTCGGCGGGGTGGGTGCCCTGCACGTCCTCCAGGATCTGCTCCACGCTGGGGGGCTCAGGGCGGGTGGGCAGCACCCGCTTGGCCTTGGAGCTCATCACGGGGGGAGGCTCATGTAGGGGGGGGGGGCTGTGGAGGGGGACGAGGGTGGGTGAGGGGGCTGCGGTGCCCCCAGCCCGGACGGACAGACAGACAGACAGGCAGACCCTCTCCCGTCCCCCCAGCAGAGGGAGAACAAAACCCCCTCAGTGCCCACTCCCGACAGACAGACAGACCCGCACACGCCGCTCCCGCACACACTGACAGACCGCTCCTTGCGCCCCCTGCCCGTGGACAGACAGACAGACAGACAGACAGACTCAGCCCCCACCCGGACACACAAGAGCGGACGCTCCGGCCCCCCGGACGCACAGAGAGCCCCGGACGGACGGACGGACGGACGGACGGACGGACGGACGGACAGACCCCAGTACCGCGCACGGACCGACGGACCAAGCCACGCCACGTCCCGCCGCACTTCCGCCACGCCCGGTGACGTCATCGACCTGACCCCGCCCCTCCCTTCCAGGCTCCGCCCCCTTTTAAAGGCGCCGCGCGCTGTCACAGAACACGCGGGAGCGGCGGGTCGAGGACACCGAGGGTTTATTGGGGTTTGGGGGGACGGGACAGGCTTGGCTTGGACAGATTCAAGATCCCGGCTGAGGACGATCCAGGCCTGGGGTCGCGGTGCCTGTATCGGAGTCGCTGGTGCCGGTACTGGGGCCATGGTACCAGTACCAGGGTCTGTGGTGCCAGTACAGGGGGATGACGGTGCCAGTACCAGGAGCGTGGTGATGGTACTGGGGCCGTGGTGCCGGTACTGGGGACGCCGGTGCCAGTGCCAGTGCCAGTCCCAGTACCGGGGCCGTAGTGCCGGTACCGGGGGTGCCAATGCCCCTCTCACTTCATCTTGTTGAGTTCCTCTGCCAGGCTCAGGGATGCTCTGGCGCCTGCGGACACACAGACAGCGTTAGTGCTGAACCCAGCCCATCCCAGTCACCATCCCGCTCCCTCCCTCTCTCGCTGAGCACAGGGGTGGCACCAAGGTCCTGCTCCCCACGCCTGGGGGGGCTCTGGATGGGAGCCACGGGTTGGCAGCACTGTGAGGAGCACAAGGACACAGGGACGGGCACGTGGATGGACAAATGGAAGGCTCTGGCTACTGAGAAGCAGGAGGGAAGCGCCTGCTCTACCCACGCCCTGGGAGAAGGGGCAGGGCGGTTTGGCCGGTGCCACGGTGGCCACAAACCCCGGCCCTGGGCCCGGCGAGCGCCCGGCACAGCCCGGCCCCGTCTCCCGTGGCGGCAGCGGGAGCCGTGGCTGTTACATACGGACAGGCTGAGCTGCGGGGCCGCCCCGGCCGCCAGCCGGGCTCTG